>JAQIWF010001237.1:0-12799 GCA_034694965.1 Ceratozetes gracilis | reverse complement strand
TAGATAATTGTTACTAGATAATTTAAATGATAAATTAAAATGTCATACACTATAGAATGTGTTACTTTAACTATTAAATAATTGTTTATCATCTTATGTAAGACATTTTATTTGTACAATTTAAGGTAAAAATGTCCAAGATAACTGATGAATTACCAGATGTAAAAGAATGGAAAGATAAAGCCAGAAAAGAACAAGAGTATTATTGTTCACTCTTGGTCAATCGTGAATATGATTTAATTAAAGACAAGACTATTCTTAAAATGAAAGTGGGATATGCAGTCTTCGGACCGCCCACTATAATGCCTAAGGAAAATGATCATGATAATGTTGGTTATGGCACAGAACAGATGAAAATTATTGAGAAAATACGGGACAAGATTGAAGAAAGGTCAAAATTATATAAGGAGTCTGATCAGGTTCACTTTGCTGTTGTATTTGTATTGTGCAAGAATTTTGACGAAAAATTCAGGGAGGCTGTTTTCCGAATAAAAACAGATCAAGATAAATTTGAATTTATTGATTCATCATCCCGTATTTATGCTGATTGGGAGAAGTTCCTTGCTGAGAACACATTTAAAAAGTGCATGTACTGTTATCCCACTCAGGGCTTTTATCAGCGGAAAGAAGGAAAAGTCCAAATTAATACTGGAAAATCACCCGCTTGTAACTTGGTTAGCCAGGTTGTCTCAGCTATGGATTTAACAACTGAGCTAGTCTCATTTGGAGTGGCTGCTGCAACAGTAGCTGCAATTTTTGTCCAAACATCACCCTTGATCATATCAGCTGCAGTAGGGGCGGAAATTACAGCTGGTGTTTATGAATTGAGTCGAAAGGCATATAACCTAGTTGATCGAAGCAAACATGACCAGAGTATTTCATTCAACGATTCGGAGGCTAAAGATATTTGGATTTCAATTTTGGAGGAAAGCTTAGGATTTGCCTCAAACGGTGCCACACAGTTGGCTGCCAGGATGGCCAAGAGTGGTACCCTGGTCAGAGAGGCAACAAATATAACGGCTCTATTTTTTGAGGTTGATGCTACCTTGGTTACTGATTTAATACGCATTAATGGGATGCAAAAGTTTGTGGAGAAAACAAACAAGCATGAATTAACGTCACTTGATGTTCTACAATTCACAGCAGCTGTCTTGTTTTTCACCAAGGATTTTGCGGAACTGCAAACTGCTTAAAATAAGCAGGACTATAATTATAACTAAGTTTTGTACTTAATTAAATAAATTAACCATCAATTATTATGACTAAAAATTTAAAAACTTACAAATGCCCACATCCTCCCGTCTGCTAGGTTTTTGAGGGGGAATCCGCCATTTTACACTTATCGAGATCCTTCTCCCCCTAGGAACGGTTAACCTTGTGCATCCCTGGTAAATATACTTAACAAAATAAAAATTAATTAAATAGTTATGATTTGTAATTGTGAACTTGGTCAGGTTGTGCTGTTAATAATAAAAATTGTGGTAAAAAGTGGCTGATTGGAGGACTGACTGATAAGAATGATTATTTTTTTAGTACAAACTAATTTATTTCAAATGTCCCGGTTTCAATATCTTGTTTACAGATTAAATAACCTTGAGATAAGATAATAATGTATAATTTTATTTTGGTTTTAATAACATAAAACTTGCTCAGTTAAATTAATTAAATTAAATGTCCCGGAGTTTAAAAATATTATTCTACCCAATTGATGCCGTGGGTCACGTCAATGCGGGTATAGGGATAGCACAGGTGCTAATCGAAAAAGGACACAAACCTGTCTTTTTATTAAGTGAGAGTTGGAGGGGAAAACTCATTAAGTATGGCATTGAAGAGGAAGTGCTGCCGGAATCTAATGATGAAGAGGTGTCCGACACAGATGCCGCACAGTATTGGGTGGACGCTATGGTTAAGGCTAATGCTTTCACTGGATTATCACCACTGGAACGGATGATAAATGTGAGGAAGAATTTGACCAAGTTCGAACTTCTAAAACTCCAATCATTGGACCCAATTTTGGAGGGAGTTTTCAAAAAGTTGAAACCCGACCTCATTCTTACCGATTGGTTCTTCACTTTGCCCGCAATTGTCAATTCAGGAATTCCTTGGGTATTCTGGTGTAGTCCTAATCCTTTAGTTTTCCTTGATGATGAGAAAACACCACCTGGGTGCTCAGGTTGTAATACACTAACTTGTAATCTTGTAATTGAAAATTAACCTAGTTAAATTATTAGGATTGCCCACTTGTGGTCCGAAAAATAAGTGGACAGCCTTTAGAAGTGATGTAAATGAGGCCTCTCTTGAAAACTGGAATTTTTGGAATGACTTCTGTGTGTCGAAAGGGTTGACACCTCTCGAAGAGAATAAGTTTTTAACATTTTCTCCGTATCTTAATATCTATGGCTTTCCTCTCGAACTGGACTACACAGACATCAGACCATTACCTCCGAAGTGGTATCGTTTCGATAATCTCAAGCGAACTGACAATCATTCAGACTTTGAAATACCGGATCAATTGAGTGAAAAACCGGGAAAATTGATTTACCTTTCACTGGGATCTATGGGTGGGGCAGACGTTGAGCTCATGAAGAGATTAATAGCCATTCTGTCAAAAAGTAAGCACAGGTTTATTGTGTCGAAAGGACCGATGCATAACAAGTATGAATTGTCTGACAATATGTGGGGACAGCAGTCTGTGCCTCAAATCCAAGTCTTACCGATAGTTGATTTGGTGATAACTCACGGCGGGAACAATACGGTCAGTGAAACCCTATTCTTTGGAAAGCCTATGATAGTACTGCCCCTCTTTGGCGATCAACACGATAATGGACAGAGAGTTGAGGAGAAGGGGTTGGGGTTGAGATTCAATCCTCACATTTGTAGTGAAGAGGAGTTATTGAATGCAATCGAAAGTCTATTAAATGACAAACAATTGAATGAAAAACTGATGAATATTTCAAAACGCATTCAAACAGAGAATAGTATTTCAAAATTACCTCAACTATTAGAAAAACTGGTCAAATAATAAATTATCAAGCAGAGTCAGTGATTGGACATTGAAGTTCCCCTCTTGGCCATCTCTGCATTAGAGTGGTTCACCTACTTTCAATATCACATATAAATGTAGCCTGTTTTAATGTTTATGCTTAAATTTTAAATTTAATTATCAAAATTCTCAAAAAAAGAAGTATTTATCATGATTATTTCATTAATAATATATCTTGATTATTGACAGACAAGCACTTCATGGTTGTGGTTGTAGTGGTTCTTCTCCTGTCCCAACCAACTGTAATAAAAGTAATAGTCTATTTTTCCAATAACCATGGTATTGTCTATAAATGTTCTGCCAACAAATGTTTTGCCACCATTTTGTTTAGTGCCCACAACAAGTGCCGATTCAGGTATTGGGTCTGTGCCATGTCTGGGCACCCAATCAGTATTCTTAGCCACCAAAACCTCAAACCAAACATTTTTCATGACGACCTCCTTTCCCTCTGATGTGAGAACACAGCCTAACTTTTTATCCACTTTGCCAGGTACAAAATCCATAAGGATGTACCTGCAAATATAAAATGGCTCTCCATTGCTATCATGTCCACCAATGAGGGCATCGGAAGGAATTGCATTTAAAGTGGTGTTTATCCATTTGAAAGAGCATTTTTCTATTGGAAAAATTAATAGTAAAAAATATTCTACAGATAATTTCCCATTATTAAAATTACCTTCTTTATGTAGGTTATTTTCAACAGTAAGAATAAATGTCCTGATCTGTTGAGGGTTAAGTGTGACCTTCAAGTTGGCCGCCCTTTTATTTCTGTCCAACTCCTCGGCTAAAGTGTGGTTTGAATTCCATTTCAATCGCTTGACATCAGAGAGGACTTCATTCGCCACTAAATTGGTTTCCACCGAATCTAAGATTTTGAATGTTTTGAAGAGTTCCTCCAAATTCACTTCAATTGGTGTCGAGAGGGGACTGTTGTCTGAGGACTCGAATGTGTGCTCCAAACGAAGCAATACTTGATTTGGTTTCCAGTTCTCTAATGTCAACAAATGAACGCTTTCTGGCAGTGAATGACTTAATCCCGAAAAAGTGATATCTCTTTGAGAGGAATACTCTTTGATTGTCGAGTATTTGTCGAACACAACAATGGGTCCCATAAACAGACTTTCGGCCATTTTTCTGATTAGTTGAGGTGACTGTGCAATGGGTTGGATATAGAGGTAGTGCTTTCCTCTAACAATTAACCCTTTACCATCTACTCCAAGTTCATTAACAATAAAAGGATGATTATGTCCTGGACGAGTTAGTCTTCGGTGAACCATTAATTCTACCTCTCCTTCAGTGAGTGACGATCCTCCCTGAGTCCTATCAGTCAATACAGTCATTTGCATTTCTATATTTAAATATAAATCATTAAAATGACAATTAAAGTAAATTTCAAAAATACCTTGTTTTTCATCCTTGATACTAATTCTACTATAAATTGGATGCCAGTTCCCAGAAATACTGATACCATTCCCATTGTTAGCGCATATCTTTTTATTTGAGTCAAACTTTCTTTTTATGGTTTGTCTTCCGTTGGCGTCCGTATAGTAAATGTTATCTGTTTTGAAGTCCGTCTCAAATCTGGTTATTATTTCTCTTCCGATCCCATCTTCTATAGGAATGGGACCCACAGTCCAATCAAACTCAATATAGTCCTCGTCCTCATAGGTTCTGACGGATTGTTTGATGTAATCAGAAAACTGTTGATTCAGTTCATGAACACCGCCAGAGGTTTCCCTCGATATTAGCTTTTGTGATGGAAGATCCTGGGCTACTCCATCCGGGCAAAAGTTATAACTGCCAGAGTCTTCGTAGCCTTTCTTCTCAGCTAAAGATTTATACCATTTGAATGTTTGGTGCAATTTATGAGTCTTTCCGTTGACTGTAATAGTATTGAGAGCTCCGGTCTTCTCATCAATTTGTAAAATAAATGATTTGCCTTTCATTTCATTTGTGGCACTCCTTCTCTGTCTATCCACTGATTGAACAATTTTTGACGATTTAATCTTTTCAATAAAATATGTGGTGAAACCAAGTGCTGGCAAATTAGCCTTGAACATTAGTTCGTGAGTGGCGTTACCTTTCCTTTCAGGTAAACTCTTAACTGCATCGGTTACGGGAAGTATTGACTTTTGTGACACCTTTTGTTCTTTTGAATCATAGACTTCATATTGAGTGCCGACGACTGGAACTCTCAGATACTGGTCGAGAGGTCTGGCGATGGGGTTATAGAGAGTGACTGCAATCTTGTCGTTGGTTTCCGTTAGACTGCATTCAGTTATGTTCAGCGAATCGCAGAATATTTGACTCGAAGTAGTCTTTTGTTTATTTAAGTAAAACAAAGCCTTTTTGACTACTCCTTTAGCGGCGGAGTATCCGCTCTGAAGTCTCTCAGTATAGTCATCAATAGTTTTCTGTGGAGACGTACCCGTAATAGCGTCGTGATGTGTGAGGACAGCCACTTCATTGCGGGCCTCATCCAAAAATGGTGAAGTTTTGATGGGGTCTAATCTGAACAATACATCCAACTGTTTGCTCGCCTATTGTTGTAATCAATTAATACAAATATTCATTTCATTAATTTAAACAACAATGTAAGTAATATTCCCCTTGGTCATTTCAACCCATGTTAAAACTTAATTATTAATAATTTATTATTAATTATCTTTGATTAATTCTATCAGGGCAATCCAACTTTAACCTGAGGGGTTAAAGTATGTATCTGGCTTATATATTGGCAAGACCTCAAGGGATATGTGCCAAAAATCTCTGATCTTGGCCGGCAAATTCTCCCCTATAATTATTTGTTACTTTTTGGCTTCATGAAAATTCTTGTCTATAATATTTGAACTTGTAACATGGCTTAATATGTTTGAAATGGCTTTTATATTTTACCTGGAGAATGTTATTTGTAATTCTATCTTGGTATTTAAGAGCAGGTCTATTAGCAAAATATCCCGTCCAATAAGTCAAGTAATCGACATCTCGTTCGGCAAAAGATCTGTTCAACGAATTGACTGCATTTATATAGCAATTAGGGGTCGAATAGAATATATCGACGTCTGAATGTAGACCTTTGACCGCAGGAATCAGTTTATCTATATTTGAGAACCAATTCTCAGCATTTCTATAAACAAAGTCCTGTCCCATAGGAATGAGCACATGATTTGTATTTCCATAATCTTTATTCCAATTCTTGGCGATCCCAACAATCTTATCCGCCTTTTGGGCGGAGTTTTGTTCATTGAGTCCGTTCTTTGGATCTTCAAAATTGAAGCCATCGGGTGGTCCGTAGTGGTCATGCAGTACAGATGTAAATATCTTTGTGTTTAAGTCATTAGAGCCTTTCCACACATACTCTCCCTTAGGAAGGGGTCCTCTATTACAAAAGTGACCGTCAAAACCCATTTGAGCGAAAAGGGAAGACATCTCCTTTGATGCACCAAAAGGATCAATTTGCCATGATACTTTTGGATGCCCACACTTTCCAAAAGTTTCATTTAAGAATTTCAACCCTGTAATATTTTTAATAACACCTTGCAATAAACAATTATTAATTACTTACCCAGAGTCATTTGATCAATAATATTATTGTAATGAGCAGCACCCTCATCATTTACAGTCCATCCACCATTCGAGAAGACTAGCTGTCCATTGTTTACCAGTTTCCTAACAGAAGCTTTAGTGTCTTCATTCTGTTCTGTCCACCATCTGTGAAAAAAATACATTTCGACCTGGGTGAACTTCCGCTCAGAATTCATCTCTAGTGATTTGACCACATTTGTGATAATTGTTTTAACAATTTGATTATAATATTCATCAACTGTTTTCAGATAACCCACGTCATCGTGACTGTGGGCTATCAGATGTATGTTCAGCTTTTTGGGGTCAGTCTTATGACACGCACTATAACCACATTCCGCGGTTATTGTTGTCAAAAGTGTCGATAAACAAAGACTTAAATATAAAATTTGAATCATTTTTATTTTAATCTAATGATTCGCTATCTTTTGAACATTTGGGTCTTTCCTTACCTGTGCCCTAATGGGATATTCTCTTCAAACCTTTATAAACGATCATGTCACCTGTTACATTCTCAGAGATATCCTTCTTATAATCAAATATTACTCAAATATCACGCATAAAACGGGCAACCTTCAATTTAATTTGATAAGTAGAAAGATAAGAATATTACTCAAGTTTTATATCAAGGCTAAACTCATCAACGATAAGGAGGGAAAGTTCCCTACCTGATGTTCAAAATTTCTCCATAGACGTAATGCTAAACTTTCTCTCAGTGATAGGGGGGAGGGGGAGAATATTCAAGTTTTAGAATTTAAAGGGTAATTTTGGCAAACCCAAGGTGAATAAAAAATATAATTAATTTTTAATTAGCAAGAAATTCAAGATTTAAAATAAATTTACTTGTTGTGAAAGAATTGCCTTGGTGATATTGGCAACTCTATTCATACATGTATTTCTGTTGATAAGATTGCTAAATTATTTTAATAATCTTGTTACTACAAGTATAAAGGATATTTTGCTAGTTTTGTGACGCATTTTAACAAGGACTCCGTATCCTAGAAGTGAACATCCTTAATGCAAAGATAAGGGGGGTCATTTACTTAAAATTTTCAATTATACTCCAGGAAATTAAAGTAAATCTGAGACAAATATGAACAAAGTAACTATTAAATTATTTAAATGATAATTGAATTTTTCCCCATTGCAGGGGAAAAATTCAATAAATAAATGTATTTGAGCATGTTTAGTTACTTAAATGTTCCTCGCCCTCATTGGCTATCCCTGTATTAGAATATCTTTTAAGCCACCTGGCATAATAATGTTATTCAAAAATATGAACGGTACTTTTAGATATAAAGTTTATTTTTCAAGAAACAATTAGAGAAAGGTGTGATCAAGCACAAACAAGCACTTCATGATTGAGACAGTCTTTCCATTCCACTCCAGAAAATCCATAGTAAAAGTCGTAATCAATTTTACCGATCAGTTCTGCGTTACGGTGTGCACAGCGCCCGACGTAGGTTTTGGCACCATTTGCTTTAGTACCCACTACTAGAGCGTGTTCGGTGATTGGGTCAGTGCCATGTCTGGCCACCCAGTCCACATTCTTGGCCACCAATACCTCGAAATTATTCTCATTTTTTATATAAACCTCTTTTCCACTGTATGTGAGAACACATCCTAACTGTTTGTCAGCCTTTCCAGCGATCAGATCAGAGGTTTCAGTTGTTATGTGATGTCTACAGATAGTGAAAGGTTCTCCACCGACATCATGACCCCCAACGTATGCCTCTTTGGGAATGGTATTCTGTGTGGCCTTTACCCAACTGTAAGAGCATTTTTCTAAAAATAATTTAATCAGGGTTGAAATATGACCATAATAATTAACCAAATTATATTACCTTCTTTGTGTATATTATTCTCCAGGGTAAGAATAAATGTCCTGATCTGTTGAGGATTGAGAGTAACCTTCAAATTGGCGGCCCTTTTCATTCGGGTTGAGTTTACGGCTGAAAAGTAGTGTGAATTCCAATTCAATCGTTTGGACTCAGAGAGCACTTCATTGGCCCCTAAAGTCATTTCCACCGAATCCAAGATTTTGAATGATCTGAACAGTCCGTCCAAATTCACTTCAACTGATTTCGAGAGGGGACTGTTGTCTGAGGACTCGAATACGTGCTCCAAACGAAGCAATACTTGATTTTGTTTCCAGTTCTCTAATGTCAACAAATGAACGCTTTCTGGCAGTGAATGACTTAATCCCTCAAAATTGACATCTTTTTGAGAGGAATAGTCCTTAATTGTCGAGTATTTGTCGAACACAACAATCGGTGCCATAAAAAGACTCAGAGCCTTTTGTCGAGCAGATTCCATGGCACGGTTGGTCGGCTGGAAATAGAGGTAATGCTTTCCTCTAACTTCCAAACCTCTTCCATCAACTCCAGGTTCATCAATCAAAAAGTCGCCTCCATTTCCCTTATGTGTTAGCCTTCTATGAACCATGAGCTCAACCTGTCCCCCATTTACTGATGAGCCGCCCTGAGTCCTGTCACTTAAAACAATCATTTCCATACCTGGGTAAAAATTATAGGTAAAACCACTATTTAGAGAATAGCTCATATATGCTGACCTTCTTTATCATCTTTTATTCCAATCCTACTGTAAACTGGATACCAGTTCCCAGCGATGGCATTATTAGTACATCCCTTATGGTTGCCATCAAATCTTCTTTTTATGGTTTGTCTTCCGTTTGCGTCCGTATAGAAGATATTATCTGTTTTGAAGTCCGTCTCAAATCTGGTTATTATCTCTTTACCGATGCCATCATTTTTAGGGATCGGGCCTACAGTCCAATCAAACTCAATGTAGTCCTCGTCCTCATAGGTTCTGACCGTCTGTTTCACATAATCAGAGAACTGTTGATTGACTTCATGAACACCGCCTGAAGTATGTCTTGAGATTAGCTTATGTCCAAAATCACGGGCATTGCCATCGGGGCAGAAGTTATAACTGCCGGAGTCCTCATGACCTGCCTGTCCTCCCTCTGCTTTATACCATTTGAATGATTGGTAGAGTTTATGGGTCTTTCCATTTGTTGTTATTGATTCCAGTTCTCCGGTATTCTCATTGACATGTAATGTAAATGATTTGCCTTTCATTTCAAACGGTGCTCTCTTCTGTCTGTGCACTTCAGCTATGGATCGCTCTGTTAAATAAGATATAAAATATTGAGAAATTTTTCCATGATCATTTTTAAAACAAATATATTAGATTTCAGAAAATCAACGACTCGTGGAGTGAGCTTAACCTTTTGGGTTATTTTTCTTCCCCTTTCTAGGATTAGTGACATTCTTTTACTATGCCACTGCTACCTACCCTGGGTGTGACTTAATTCTTAAGTTTTAATTAATAATCTAGTACATACTTCGTAATTTACTAGTTTTCTCGACAAAATATGTGGTGTAACCAAGTGCAGGTAAATGGGCATTGAACACCAGCTCATCACTAGCTTTGTCACCTCTCCTTTCGGGTAAATTCTTGACGGCATCCGATATGGGAAGTACCGAATGTGATACTTTCCCCCCCTTTGAGTCATAGACTTCAAATTGATTGCCAATGACTGGAACTCTCAGATACTGATAAACAGGTCTGGCGATCGGGTTATAGACAGTGACTGCAATCTTGTGCTCGTTTTCTGTTAGACTGCATTCCGTGGCATTCAAGGCATCACAGAATACATCGCCCGAAGCTTTCTGTTTATTCTTCAAATAATGGAAAGCCTTCTCAATCACTTGTTTAGAGTTAGAGTATGCACTTCTAAGACGTGAGGTATAATCATCGACTGTATGCTGAGGTGATGTGCCGGTGATAGCATCATGGTGAGTCATTACTGCAACTTGGTTACGCGCCTCATCCAATTGGACTTGGGTTTTGCCGGGATCTAATCGGGCTAAAACATCCAACTGTTTGGCAGCCTATAAAACACAATTAGGTATCAAGCACAATTATCTTTTTTTTTGTTAAAAAGATCCTGAGTAAACTTTTGAGATCACATGCAAAGTTTTGTAACCATGCAAAGCTTAATAGATTCTATTATGTACTGCTTATAAAAGTTAAATGATCTATTCTCACCTGAAGAATATTGTTAGTGACTCTATCTTGGTATTTAAGTGCTGGTCTGTTTGCATAGTATCCAGTCCAATATGTGAGGTAATCGACATCTCTTTCCCCAAAGTTTTTGTTCAACGAGTGGACAGCATTTATATAGCAATTAGGGGTCGAATAGATTATCTCGACATCATTATGACGAGCCTTAACCGCATGAATCAATTTATCCATATTTGTGAACCACTGATCAGCCTTTGAGTATTGGAAGTCATCCCCCATTGTCATCAGGACATGACCGGTGTTTCCATAATCTTTGTTCCAACCCCTCGCGATGTTAACAAAATTATCTGCTTTTTGAGCTTGGTTCTGGTCAGTGATGGCATTCTTCGCATCATCGAAATTATAGCCACCGGGTGCGGAATAATGGTTGTGCAGAATAGTTGTGAAGATCTTGGTGTTCAAGTCATTTGATCCCTTCCATACATACTCCCCCTTATTAGGCCCTCTATTAAACACGTGACCATCAAATCCCATTTGTGCGTAAAGGGATGGCATTTCTTTTGAGGCACCAAACGGGTCAATTTGCCATGATACTTTTGGATGTCCACACTTTCCAAAGACATCATTCAAGAATTTAAGGCCTATTCAAGGTAAGAATACCATAATTTACTTATTTATTCCTGTAAAATTTTTATATAAACTTACCCAGTGTCATTTGGTCAATAATGTTATTATAATGAGCAGCACCCTCATCATTTACAGTCCAGCCACCATTAGAAAAGACAAGCTGTCCATTTTGAACAAGCTTATGGACCAGATCTTGAGTCTGTTTGTTCTGCTCATTCCACCACTTGTGGAAGAAATAAATTTCCACCTGGGTAAATCTACGATCAGCATTTTTCTCCAGTGCATGAACGACATTGGTGATAATTGTTCTGACACTCTTATAATATTCATCTGCAGGTACCATCCATCCCACATCATCGTGACTGTGGGCTATCAGATGAATGTTCAGCTTTTTGGGGTCAGTCCTATGACAGGCACCATAACCACATTCCCCGCTAATTGTGGTCAATAGAGTTGACAAACAGAGAGCCAAAGAAAAAATTTGAATCATTTTTTCAGTGAATCTAATGAGTAATCAATGAATTAATTTTTGTTAATAACAAAAACGGTTTACTATTCTTACCTGTCTTTCCAATTGAAATAAAGTTAAAACAGTTGTGGTTTATATATGTTTTGCTCACCTGTTGTGTCCTTTTCACAAGTGTTTCTTTGTACTTAACTAGATTATCTAAACTATCAGTTTGATAATGGTCCGTTGCTGTAAAGTCAGAGTAACCAAGCAAAGATTAATAATGATTTCTTGATGATTGAGCTTAAAGAAGTTATTTTTCAATTAACCTACCCTTCCTGCTTATCACGGAGTATTAAACAAATTTTATCCTGTTGAAAATTTATATAAAATTAAGTTGGCATTTGCAAATTATCTTGGTTAAATATTGTATTTTTTGTAAACTTGTCATTTTCCCAAAGTTTCCCAAGGTTTCCTCGTTATCAATTTTTAATGATTACATCCCATGTATGCGGGTGTTGCCAGGTTAGTTATGAAATTAGATTCCCGGACACCTTTCTTCAAATAATCAATAGATTTAATAATCTTAAACTTGGTTTCTATGATATAGGACCTTAATCAAGCCTAGATAAATTGTGTGTAAAGATTATCTACTTAAGTACAAACAACACTTCAAACTTCTATAAGAATCTGTGAGAATCAGAGGTGTTCAACACAAGTATGGACCAATGGTAATGCATGGTCATTTAGAATATTAGTTGCAGATTTTAACTCCCGCTCTGGCCGAGGTCTATACTCGTCCCCAATGGGGGCAAATAAACTAACATAATACTTTTTATACATTTTATAGAGAGAGAATGGGATACGGGTTTGGACTTAATATTTTGGTTGGGGGTGGGGGTTATTTCGGATGCTTTGCCAACACCATTTCCTACCCACCCCTAAAAAACTTTGCTATTGCCTGTATATCGATCCCAATTCACCTGGTCGCCCACCTTTGGTAAAGTCATGGGTTAACTCCCCCTTTGTTTTCTCTGTTATTTCCCCAG
>JAQIWF010001236.1:0-12800 GCA_034694965.1 Ceratozetes gracilis | reverse complement strand
AACGCACGTCTGTTTTGCTACCCATTTTATTATGCGACGATTTATCTGCCGACACGCACAAGTTTGGATTTGCTGGTGATGGCCAGACCTGTCAGCTCACAGGGGCTCCAAATCTCATACCCTCTCCTAATGTTTCATTTCTCTCTTTGAAATTTGCAAATCACTTATCATTTGTAGACTTTATTTGAAGACAATTTTTGAATTCAAAATTTTGTTCAAATCTAAGCGAACAGTCCTTTTGAGGCCATGAATTTGACCAGATTTATAGTTTTGCCTGAAATGCATACGAATATGCTTTTATGGTGCCATCACTGCACCCATCCATTGAAATGATGTGTTGTGTGACTTCAATGATTGATTCAATTTAATTACTGTTGTATTGTGTCGGATGATCTAAATTAGTCTGGAAATGGAAAGTTCAATCGGGCAAAACTCATGAATATTGGATTCCTGGAAGCGCTCAAACAGTATGATTACGAATGCTTTATATTCCATGACGTAGACCTCATACCAGAAGATGACAGAAACCTGTATACCTGTCCCGAACAGCCCCGGCATATGTCTGTTGCGATCGATAAGTTCAGCTACAGGTATGGCACAGAATAGCACCTAATGTTCTACTTTTCTCTTTCAATAACTCACAGTTGTGTTTGAAATGTCAAAAAAGTGTTTTAAGTAATAATTCATTTATTGTTTGCTATTATTGACGCAAAACATTAAAAACATTTCTCTTTCTTTTCACACATTTATATTTAATTTTAAATTCTTTTCAATTATAGACTTCCCTATAAAGACCTTTTCGGTGGAGTGAGTGCTCTGACGACCGAACAATTCAAGAGAATTAATGGCTTTTCCAACGAGTTCTGGGGTTGGGGTGGAGAAGACGATGACATGTAATTAAATTTTCTTTTTATTCTTGTATTGGAATTATTCAATAGATGTAAACCTCTTTTCAAATATTTTCTTCTTTTTATTGAAAGAATCAATTCTCGACTCTTTTCACTGATTTCTTGTTTCACTCAAATTAATTTCAGTGGAAATGACTCTCAAATTAAGTCGTTTTTCTCTTATTCTTGTCTCACATCATCTCTAATACTCTTTTGTCTTATTTTTACCTCAAAAAACAGGTCCAATAGAGTGAGATATTATGGTTACAAAATTAGCAGGTACTCTGCCAACATCGCTCGATACAAAATGCTCAAACATAAGGGGGACACACCTAATCCCGATCGGTTAGTATCACTATTCTGTGCCCTTTATCTCTGTTGTCAATCTGTCAGTTCGATTGAGTTATTCCAAGAGTTTTATTCATATAAAATGGGTTACAAAACAAAAGGCTTTTTCTCGCATTTAAATCGCTTTAATTTAAAATTTTAAAATATTTTCCTTTTATTTGGGGGATAACCCAAACCTGTTTCCAATTAAAACGCTTAGTAATTGCTTAAAACTTTCTAAAACCCAGAGTTTAATTAAAGATCTGGACTTTGTTTTTAATCTCCACCTGAAATAATTACCAGCAATAACCTAGTTCAGTCATCAAAAGGTCATCTTGTTATAATAAAAAGGGAGCACTTGTTGTGGTTATGAGAAGATATTTGTACAAAATTTATTCAAAACAATTCCGGATTTTATGATAACATTTTCTTTTGATTAATCGCTTTATTTGTAAATAAGTTAAGTAAAGGATCGACTCATTGGAAGGGACTCTCTGTTCACTCATTTCTTGTTTGAGTTTTGCGTCAATTAATTATTTTTTATCGATTTTTCCCACAATTATCTCAGATATAAGAAGCTATACAGCGGTAAAAGAAGGTATAAAACGGACGGAATAAATGATGTAAAGTACAAATTGGTTGACCTGGTCTTCAAAAAGCTCTACACTTGGGTTCTCGTAGATATGGGCTCGCCTTAAAACGCCGCTTTTGGCCACTATTAGTACTTTTTGAACTGCGAAAACATTGAAACTCAATATTCAAGTGATGTTTGTTTTTGTTGTCACAAATCCAGAGATAGTTTGGTTACAATTGAAGACACAATTTATTTATAGTCACAAATCATTAGTATTTTTTGAATTTTGGATTATTTTTATCGTTTGTTTCACTCAAAACACGAATTCGATTCGAGTGATTGGAGATTAGGACCAATTAAATGCTCTTTTAATTGATTTTCTGTTCTAAACTAGCAATGATATGGACACAGATCCAAAGGGGCCTTAATTATGAACACTATCTCCAGAAGTGTATATATTTTTGCTATGATTTTAGATTAGATTTATTTATTTTTATCAATTCAATCAATTCTTAGTTGTTTTCATTTATTTACGAGTCATTTGATTGTCTCCCCATTCAATGTCACCTCTTATTCATTAAATGGTTTATAATATAAAAAGTGTTATTTAATGCAAAACTATTTTTACCCATCAATTGATTTCCGTTATGTTTCAATAAATTCCTATTCATTCCAATAAAACTATGAAAATGTGAGAAATTCTGTTAACTATTAATGTTTTATATATTCACCAAAACTGTCACTCAATAAGTGTTTTTCAAATTAAATAAACCTTTTCCATGAATATCATATTGAACTAAACTTGATCATATTTATTGTATAAAAATAAATTACTAATTCTTAGGATAAGCCACCATGGTACTTCAATTGAACTAATTATTGCTTACTAGATTAATAATTCAACCATTTTTAACATGACTTTGAATTTAGGAAATAATGTTCAATTAAAAGGTGAGAATTAGAATGAGCTTAAATGATGCAAATTTGTTCCTAATCTGTATTAGAGACAATTTATAAGTTGAGTATGGTCAGATTTGCCAAAGTATCCCGTCGTTAGGAGGATATCATTGGTCGGGAATGATTTAATCAAAAGAATCATAACCCGATATCATCATTTGTCATAGTAGGTCAATGATGACCCCACTGAATGACTTAAATTCTACCAAGTTTAGCAGACACCTGGCATATATTTAATCTTAATAAAATTACAGTTTATATTACAACAAAATGTTAAAAAGTATTATCGACGCAAATATTATCACATTTCTCTCAATACTCTATAAAAGAGTTAATATTTGTCCTCAACTTTTTGAAAATAAAATAGATTTTAATCATAAGATAACTAAAAATAAATTAAAATTAATAAAAATTAAAATCCGATTGTTTTGAACCCAAATTCTGGTTATTTAAAGGTCTTAACAAAAGCGACGTCTGGTTTGCAATGGGTTTAAGCCGATCACAAATAACGTCACGAATTCATATGTTTTGAAACATGTGCTCAACATTTAAATCAATTGATTTGTTGTCTTAAATCAATTGAAGTCAGTCTTCAAAATGGGAATCACTCGACAATATCTTCGTTGGTCTCAAAGCTTAGTCTTCGGTTGTATTGGTTCTCAAAACTCAGGGATTGTGTACATAAACGCTCCGAAATATGGCCCGAATGAGCGTTTGGTCGCCACCGCTGTCTGTGAATCGGTAGTCATTTGGGACATAAAAACGGGCGAAAAGGTTATTGAATTGATTGATGAGAACAATAAGAGTGATGTGACGGTTCTGGCGGCCAATGGCTTCACGGGCCTCATAGCCAGTGGTCACTCAGACGGAACGGTTCGGCTCTTCGATTATAATTCTGGACAATTGAAGGTCACATTTTCCGGACATAAGACATCTGTGACCGCACTTTGCTTTGATTCCAATGGTCTACGATTGGCGTCGGGAGGAAAGGACACCGAAATAGTTATTTGGGACGTAACTAATGAGTCGGGTCTCTTCCGATTGAAAGGACATAAAGGAGTGGTCACTCGCTTGCAGTTCATGGCTTCACATCCTATTGTCGTCTCGTCATCTAAAGACACATTCATTAAGTTCTGGGATTTAACTACTCAGCACTGTTTCAAGACATTGATTGGACACAGAAGTGAAGTCTGGAGTTTTGTTTTACTAAACAACGACCGCCGACTCATTAGTGGTGCCTCCGATAGTGAGCTCAGGGTTTGGAATATTATCTTCAAAGCCGATGACTCGGAAGAATTCACTCAAAAGTTAGGAAAACTTAAGATTAATGCTAACGAAGACACGGAAGTGGAGGACGAAATAGAAGAAGACACAGATATTTTGATTGTCGAACGCTTTGGAACTATTATGAGAAGAAGTACTCAAAGATTATCCAATATTTGCGTCGATTCTACCGAACGAATACTTATTTGTCACTCAAAGGAATCTTCAATCGAATGCTTTAAACTGAGAACCGAAGAGGAGATCAAGAAATCGATTCGAAACCGTCTTAAGAGAGAACGCAAACGAAGGAAAAGTGAGTCCGAATCAGATCTGTTGGACAACGACTTAATCCTCGAGAAGACATTGAGTGACGAAATCGAAAAACTAGATATCATTAAAACGACTTCTAAAGTGAAATCATGTGATCTCTTAATGATGAAGAATGAGTGCAAAGTGTCTGTTCTTTTAGCCAATAATTCCATTGAATTATATTCCTTTCGACCTTCGATGGCGGCCCAACTTTACGGAACCGTTCAATTTCAAGGACACAGAACTGATGTCCGAACGGTTAGCTTCAGTTCAGATAACTTTTCGGTTGCGACGGCCAGCGCTGAATCGGTGAAGATTTGGAACCGTTCGAGTGGTAAATGTGTGACCACTATAACAGATGGCGTGGAGTATGGCTTATGCTCTCTCTTCGCACCGGGAGATCGATATGTTATCGTAGGCACTAAAAGGGGTAAACTCCAGGTATATGACACCAATTCTGCCCAACTGTTGCACACAATCGATGCTTCAGAAGACTTACTTCCGATTTGGTCGATATGTTTGTCCCCTAACTCTCAGGGATTGGTTTCTGGAAGTGAAGACAAATTACTGAAGTTCTGGTTCTTTGATCTCCAGTTTGATAATAACACAAACACCAGACAATTATCAGTGGACCACAAGCGTACCCTCAAAATGGATGAAGGGGTGCTCTGTGTGAGGGTTTCCCCAAATGGCAAATTCGTGGCGGCCTCTCTTCTCGACAGTACTGTAAAGATATTCTTCTTCGATAGCCTTAAGTTCTTTCTGTCACTCTATGGCCATAAGTTTCCGGTGCTATCGATGGACATATCATCTGATAACACACTTATAGCCACCGCTTCTTCCGATAAGAATATCAAAATTTGGGGAATGGATTTTGGGGACTGCCATAAGTCAATCTTCGCACACGACGACAATATAATGAGCATTCAATTTGTACCCAAAACCCATTATTTCTTCAGCTGTTCCAAAGACAAGACGCTTAAGGAATGGGACGGAGATAACTATGAGAAGATAATTACTTTGACAGGACATCAGGCAGAGGTGTGGGCACTGGCTGTCAGTCCAAACGGCAAGTTTGTGGTCACCGCTTCTCACGACAAGTCTTTGAGGATTTGGGAAAAATCTTCAGAGCCTTTGGTTTTAGAAGAAGAACAGGAAATGGAAAGAGAAAAACAGTTCGAAGAATCACTCTTTGCTAACGAAGAGACAGTCATTGCCGGGGAAACCAACAAAGAGACAGCCCTTCCCTCTAAAAAGACAATCGAAACTATCAAAGGGGCAGAACTTTTGATCGAAGCATTGGATGTGTTTCTCCAAGAAGTGGCCGCCATTAAGAAATATGAGGTCATTTGTAATGCTTGTCAACAGAATAATAAGCCATTACCACCAAAACCTGAGTCCAACCCCTTAATGAATATCTATCGGACTGACTGTCCTTATCGTTACATTTTGGAAGTTTTGCGGAAAATAAAATCCAATGAATTGGAAGAAACTCTTCTAACGCTTCCATTCAATTATGTGATACACCTATTGAACACTTTGGCAGACCTTTTGGACAGGAATTGGGAAACAGAACTCTTGTGTCGATGTGTTTGCTTTGTTTTGCGGTAAATATTTGTCAGATTTTAGTAAACAATACTTTATTCAATGAAAACTCCTATTAATATATTTAATAAACAATTTGTCTTTTGTTTGTTTTAGTGTAAACTTTGGTCAAATAGCGTCCACTTCTGCACTGTTACCCACTTTAGATAAGTTAAGACAACAGATGAACAGTTCTGTCGCTGACCTAAAGGTATATTTGACCTCAAATTTAATCTCTTGATATAAATATTATTTAATTCTAAAATATAAGTATTTGGATCTCATTTTATAGGATATCGTTGGCGTCAACTCATCGGCCCTTCAATACTATCAGACAATACTTGAATCAAATGAAGAGATCTCTCTCTTCAGAGAGGCTTTTGATAAACAGAACGATAGAAAGAAGAAGCGCTCCAGAAGTCAACACCTCTCCAGTGCTCCCATTCTTTCCTGGAATTAGTTGTTTATTGCGATAAAACTTTATTTATGAATAAAAACTGTTTCATATCAAATGATTTCATTTCATTCGCTCAATTAGCGGGAGGCAGACCCAGTACTGGCCTCTGAGGGAGGCTTCGGGGATGATAACGAGCCAGAGCTGATATCTGACAGTTCATCTACACCACCATGCTCAATCACCGGTTGGATAAATATTTGATTGTTCTGTTCATCGAAGATGTTGTCGGCATTGTTCGCATTGAAGACACCGATAACTTCTCCGTATAGTTCTCTATTGAATAAAATTCAAATTTTCCATGAGCAAGATCACTTAGAGCCTGGTCATAGTTAACTTACATATTTGGGTGTGCTTCAGCCAAATGGCGGAATTCACATATTATTCCCATTAATTGGATTCTAATCAAATTCAACGGAAAGTTGTCTGGAACCCCATATTGAGGGAGGGGGATATACTCCTGCGGTAGTAGCAGCTCCAGTTCTTGTCTAAACACTGCCAACAATCTAGAACAAAACATATTAACGTGAGATATGTATAACTATTCACATATTGATAACCATTTTTCAAAACAACTAAAAGTTGTAAAAACCAATTACTCGACCACTTCTGATGCAATAAAAGGCAGAGTTGTGGCCACTCCAAGTTATCTTGGACATTATATAAAGAGAAACATGGCTTACGCGATTTGTTGTGGATGCCCATGGTGGTTATGGATGAATAACCCGAAAAACTCCAATAAACTCTGAAGTCGATTGGCAGCCGACATATTATTAAGTGTTTTTGCAATAGCTTTCTGTCGGACTACGGCTAACACTTTGTTATGACTCTTATACTTTGACTTCACCTTTGAGTTCAACATTTTAGTGCAAATTTTCATAACCCTTCAAATAATCTAATATTTAGTCAATTATCTGAGTTTTGAGTCAATTGTTTGCGTCAATCTTGTCATCCATTTTTGCGGCTCAATGTATGTCCAATTGCAGCCACTCTTCGGAGGCGTTCCTTTACATCCAGTTAAAATGCCGTGAATTACGTGAATTTGATTGAATAAGTGTTGACCACATTTAATGCAAAGACATTTCACTCCTAAATTCAAGTCTTCGGTCATAACTTCGACATAATCTCTGCGTTGGAAATAGTTTTGGACGACGTCTTCGGGATTCTTGTGCCAAATGCTCTCAAAATTAAGACATGTCTTCAGTAAATGTTGTCTTAGTTTCCTATTGTTGGCACTTATAGTAAACCCCATCTCTTCATAAAGTTGGAGCTGAGCGACAAAACCTCTGTTCGGCCAAATTGAGTGCTTACTTGCAACCAATTCTCGGGCCGAAAGGTAAGACATCTTATACTTATTCATAATGTAAGCCACCACAATTGTGGCCGAACGTGACATTCCTGCGTGACAGTGCACTAACGCATTCTCACCCAACTCTTGAGCTCTGGCTATAAATTGATTGCCTTCTGGGAAGTAAGTCAACAGGTCTTCATCGGGAGCGTCGATAGAGTAGATCTTCTGGTAATTAATTGATTGAAACTTCATAAGTAAATTGGAATTAAATACCGACAATATATGTCTGATATTAAATTGTGAGAGTATTTCCATCAATTGGGCAACTCTTGAGCTGCTGAGATAGAGGTGATCCTCGATCTGGTCGGCCGTTTCGTCCTCGTATTCATCCAAAGATCTGATAAATAATACTATTATTAATCAATTCATTTGAGATTAAATTTACATTTTCTTAAGACTTTGAACATTTGAATCCATAGTTTTAAAAATATTAAGCGTTTGTTTCAATAGGAAATCACGCCTTCAATACAATAAATATGTAAAGCAATTGAATAGAGTATTAATGTAAAAATGTAACAAGTTACACTACTATACTCACAACTCACATGCAATTGATAAACTTTTGAAATAAACCTTGTATTAAATGCGACACAAGGGTTGAATTATTTAAGATATGGGCTTGGTCATTTGCATAAAACACATAAGATCAGGAAATAAGTGAAAATAATGATCAGAAGTTTATATTTTTGTACAGTATTTGTTTGCCTTTAATCTATTATAACCAGAACATTCCATTAAAATGGAAAATCAACTATTAATGGTCCAAGTAATTTTCACATCAAATAACATGAACAAAGTGACTGTATGACTGGTTTGGGAGAAGGGGGACAAACAATTATAAGTACCCATAAAACATGTTTCTAACATTGAATTTCGGATTTATTTTTGACATATTTAGGCCCCCAAACCTCTCGGTCAATATTTTTCGACTCTATGAGGAATAAATTCCGATATTTTTTAATCTAGTAGTTTTTTCTACCCCCTGACCCCCTTGACAAAAAAACATGATTAATGCAGTGTTAATATTAATTAAATAATATAAGAATTATCGTTAATAACTTTTGTAAAAATATATCTAGATAACTCATGTAGACTCAACTTATGTAAAAGAATTAAAACTTATGTGAAAAATCTCAAATCTGAGAATATTTCATAATCTCACGAATGGAGTCAAATAAAATGTAATCTCAATGTTATCTCAATTCCATGACATTCACAAAATGAGTATTTATTGCTTCAAATTATTAGAAATTCCGTCACATAAGTGAAGGTTGAATTAAATATATTTCAAATCATCAAAATTTTAGTCAATAATTAAAGTATTTATAAATTCATTCAAAGTATTAAAATATGGAAAAAACTGAGAATCGACTGAATTATATCAAGAAATTTCCGGAATTGAAGAATTCACTCAAATTATCGGATAATTTCTTACAAAGTTTAGAAAATCATTTGTATTTTAATCGCTACTCGCAAACGATTCGAGTAAGTCTTTTATATAATTATTTACTTAATAATAACTTATTATTTTTATAATTAATTGGAGGCCTTAAAGAATGACAGTGAAAAAGTGGATTTCATATTACTTGAGTTGACAAGAGAGAGAAGTACCTGTGCCACTATTATTAAACTATTGCAGAAAGATAATCAAATTGAACTAGCAGAAGAGTTGAAAGCGTTCAACGAATCTTTGGGGCCAATGGCTCTCAAACTAGATGAGGAAATTCTTGTAACACCAGTGACGGCCCCAAAGAAGGGTTTGTCGATGTGTTATGATTTAGTGAAGAAGAAGAGAGGAATTTGTGTTATCATTAATAATGTGGAGGAACCACAGGATCCAAATATTTACGATGAGAAGACGGGACAATTGATTCATGAACCAAAGGGTCTCCAAAATGAAACAAAACGCTTCCACTCGATATTCAAACAATTATTCTTTGAGGTCATTATCTTAACTAAATTAAGTGCAAAACAGATGAAGAATAATCTGCAAGAACTGAGTGAAAAAAGTGTAAATAAAGAGGACGAGGCTTTTGTCCTGATTGTTATTAGCCATGGAGCCGATGAAAAGGTACTTGGCTATAATGCCTGTGAACAACTAAGACAAATGAATTTTGGGGAAATAAAAACAGATAATGAGAACGCCTTCAAAATAATAAGAGAGGACGTCATCCATATTAAAGACTTGGTCTCAATCTTCAACGAAGAACATTGCACTGCATTGCGGTCTAAACCAAAGTTACACTTTTATATTTGTTGTAGAAGTAAATCAGATACACAAGGTAATTATAGAAAATGTTTTGCTCAAATATCTAACAAATATCTTGTTATTATAAGATCAAAGTTCGAATGAAGTATCGGCTAAAAGACAAAAGATTGAAATAGAAGATATGGAAGTAGACCAAAGTGACCAGGACAGTTCATTGGGCAGATTAAGGATAATTAAACAGAAAAATACGGCTGAATTCGACACATTTGTTAGTTATGCCTGTGCTGAGGGTATACCTCCATTCCCTCGTTTCATAGTGTTTAAAAGTTAATTTGTTTTCATAGAGTTTAAAAGTTATTACAATAACTTTTGGGGAATCAGTTATTTCGGTCAGTCTCTCACTCATTCCATAGCACAGTATGCATGCGATCAACCCCTCAGTGGAATAATGTCCAGGGTAATACATACCTGAGCAAAATATATAGACAATAATTTTCTCTTTTCTTCCATAGACTGCAGACAGACTCCGATCCCTTTATTTTGATGTGAAAAAGGAAGAGGAGGAAAGGCATAAGAATATACCAGAACCTAAATCTCAATTATGTTTACGAGAATTGAATGGTTTTGCCATTGAAATTAGAAATTATGCTCTCAAAAGAGAAGTATACTTTAATCCTGGTAGTGCTGAATAATCTTGTAAACATAATAATTTATAAAACTTTTAGATTATAATTATTTAATATTTGAATAAAAAATTGTACTACCTGATTTGTGATTACAAATTAAAATTATCTATTTGTCACATTATCAGTAATTCGTAATGATCGAGGAATGCCAAGGTGTCTATCAGCTAACTGTGCAAAGGTTAAATAGTTACCTGTTATATTTAGTATTTTATGTGTATGTAATTCACTGATTATTCCCATAGTTTTATATGAGATTTATTTCGTTTTACTCACTTTGAGTGTAATAAACACTACATTTTTATAACTTTTTTTTATTATCAAAATTATTAATTCAAACGACAATTGTTTTAAAGAAATAAAAGATGATTTGAAAATTGATTTATAATAATAATGGAGAAGATTTTGAATCGGAGTAAATATTTCCGCGATTTTATTGAGTTTCGCGATTTGGTTGAATTGAAGCCCGAGTTTATGTCAGCGCTGGAAAAACACCACTATTTCGCTGATGAGATGAAAAATGTTGTCCTGGTTAGTTCATTACTGTACATAAATTGTGTTCATTTAATTTATTTGAGTACAGCTCTTGAAGACCAATGAGGAGAAAAAACTGTTTATTTTGGTCTCATTTACTCACTCCAGAAGTATGTGCGAAGAGATGGTACGGCTATTGAGCGAATCGGGTCAGAGAACAGCTGCGGAAAGACTCGCCCACTATAACACATCAAAGGGAAGGATCGAATACTTCAGAACTACTGCCGATATTCCGTTTGTATAAACTGACTAGGTGCTCTTCAGCTAACTCTCTTCATATTATAGCTATAATGAATGCGTGAGTCCTAAAAAGGGAAGTCTTTATTATGATATGATTCACAAACCGCGAGGAACGGCTATAATCATTAACAATGTAAAAGATGAAGTGTTTATGGAATCAAAGAGATTCCAGTTCATTTTTTCCAAACTGCATTTCGATGTCCAGCTCTGGGATTATCTAAACAAAGATCAGATCAGACATCAACTCAAGACTTTTGCTCAAAATATTGAAAATTGTGACGCATTTGTATTAATGGTTGTCAGCCATGGATTGGATGAGAAAATATTAGGAGTGGACGCCTGTAAAGCATTTGAATCGCTGTCACTCAATGCAGATGATCTTAATGCTCAAAAGGACTGCCAAGATGATGTCATTGAAATTATGGAAATCGTTGATATCTTTTCAAATACTAATTGCAAGAAACTTCTCAATAAACCAAAACTTTTCTTTTTTAACTGCTGTCGGAATAGTGAGTATCCTTTGAATGTTCTTCTATTTTTGGGTAAAAATCTAATTTAACCTTGATTAAAGAGATTAGTGAACAAATTGATGACCTGTTCGCTAACGAGCTCAAGAATTTGACCCAACCCTTTCAAGAAGTTCCCACTCATGAGAATAGGAGTTATGATA
This sequence comes from Ceratozetes gracilis, assembly GCA_034694965.1. Lineage (NCBI taxonomy): Eukaryota > Metazoa > Arthropoda > Arachnida > Sarcoptiformes > Ceratozetidae > Ceratozetes > Ceratozetes gracilis. The sequence goes on along the minus strand of JAQIWF010001236.1, from coordinate 758 downwards.
AAATGAAGACTATTAGTGATAAATGGGCGAGAGATAACCAAGATACATTTATTTGTTATGCATGTGCTGAAGGTTTGTAAATACAAATTAATATTTCAAAATAAATTAAAATATAATTCAATTTGTTTTAACTTTCAATATATTCAGGATATAAGTCCTTTTACGACAAAAACGGATTAACACATTTTGGTCAAGCATTTAGTCATAGTTTAGCCGAGTATTCATGTGAAGAGACACTCAATGCCATTATAAGCAGGGTTAGTTAATTATAAGTTATAACAATTATTTATACGCAGTATAATAAATACCTATTTTTTTAATAGACCTGTGATTTGTTACAACATTTCTCCGATCAATCGGGAAATTTTGCACCAGAAATAAGAGGGAAAGCGATGAGGAGGGAAATCTGTTTCAACCCTTGATCACCATTTGACCATGATTATAAAACCAAACTAAAATATCATTTGAACAAAACGATGTTTAGTAGTATTTCGTGAATTTTTATTACTGCATAATTCAGCTAAAACATGATCATTTAAAAGTTGCTTGGGCAACAACCCAATATTTTATGAAATATGACTTTTTAATTTCGACTTGGTAACTTGCAAGAATTTTAATGCTTTAAACAACCTCTGGATTCTAAATACAAAGCTCAACAGAAACAAAAATATACCATAATTGTACCGTATCCTCGGGGGTATAATTGCATGCAATAATAAGTGAATTTAAGCTAAAATGAGTTTTGCAAGAACCTATGC
>JAQIWF010001235.1:0-12800 GCA_034694965.1 Ceratozetes gracilis | reverse complement strand
TCAAAAATTCAATGACATTAATTAACATTGTTCTCAATGTGGGGGAGTTTCAAATTTTAATCCACCTTTCAAAAGAGTGTACACCTAGCAAGGGATTTAAGGCTAACTCAATATAGTACATTACGAGTCTAATCAATAAATTTATATTTAATTCATCAAATGTTAAATTTTCGCTCCGCAATAGAGGAGAGTATTTTTTGGTTGACCTTCTTTCCTTGCTCATCCTTGATTAAACTTATATTCAGAACAAATTATGCCATTTTAAATTATAGGATAATTAATAATAAAACTGAACATAAATTTTAAATACCATGGTAATACTCCTATCCTCCATCTAGGGTTTGCCCAATAATATAGGTTTAATATACTTTTGGCACAAATTATGTTTAATTGAAATAAATTTTATTCAAATAATTTACATTTCATTCATTTGATAATGAATTGAATAAATGTATTATTTCTCTACATTTACAACACTTTTGGTTCTCTCTGAGACAAAACCAATAGTTCCTCGTTTAGAGTGAATGCGACGATTGGCGTCTTTCTTCTTCTCGGCGGTAACCATAAGACGCTTCTCTTTGGTGCCGTTGTATATATGTTTGGGGACATGTCTGTGACGGATCACTCGTTTGATTTCCGGATGATTTTCGTACTTTTCTATAATTTTTCTCTGGTAGTCGAACGCCGAGCGCTCTCTGTGTGATTTGGGCCCTAACTTCTCAGATGCGAAGGCTTTCCATATTCTTATATCCATTTCATCAGAACTAGAAATAAGATATTTATTGTCTTGAGTCCAACGAACAGCCGTTAGTCTTTGCATTCGTTTTGTGTGATATATTTCACGACTCCTTCCATTTTGGGCACCAAATATGCGAATAGTTTTGTCATAACTACCGCTTACGAACTCTTTTCCCGTTGGAGAGTAGTCCACATCCATAACAGCAGAAATGTGGTCCTTATGGACCTGAAGGGCTGCCCTCAGGTTTCGCATATCAAATGTGTGTAAATCGCTGTCTTCGTTGGCAGCCGTGAAGACGAACGGTTCCATCGGATTCCACGCAATATTATTGGTTCGCATTTGGAGCACAACTTTACGCAACGGCTCAGCCTTTCGAGTGTCAAACAATTGTATACTTCTATCACTTGCGGCGCCGACACACAGATCCGTCTCAATTGGATTGAATTTAATGCAATTAACGCTATCGACTCCCCATTTATATGACCGCAACGGTTGAGTCCGGGTTTCTTCCCAGAGATCTACTCTTTCGCCACAAGTTATCAGAAATGGTTTATTCCTTTGAATATCCATTCCTTGAATCACTGTCTTTGATATCACGGTATTCATGGGTTGAATGACACGCGAGTCCTCCAAATGAGCAAAATTTTGGTCCAACACATCGAAACTCCACTGTTTTATATGGGAGTCATCGCATGAAAAGAAGTACTGTCCGTGAAGTGGAACACATAAGTTGCGGACAATACCGTTGTGACCACTGATTGTCTGAATGCACTTTCGGTTAATAATATTCCATATTTTGATCTCTCCATTGACAGCACCCGACAGTATTGTTGACAGTTTTGTCGGGTGTTTGGCCAAAGTCTGGCAAATGTCTGAATGTCCGTCCAATGAGCCGATGAATGGTTTGGCAAAAATTCTGTCCATTTTGACCGAATTGAGAGCTCTCTTGTATTCCCGATTTGTTTCAAACGGATGTAAATTTGGATTATAATTGCGTTCAACTAATCATTCAATCAATTCATTAATTAATTGTTTTTGTAATAAAAATGTCAAACCTTTATGGATGTCGTGTTTGGTTTCCCTCATATAGTCATAATGACTTCGGCTCAACATCTTCACCTTCATTTTGACCTTGATCAATGTTCGGACCAATTAAATCACAATAAAAAGACACCAATTTTGAGATGAATTCAATTTAAATCCCGATTTCAAACACGTGTTCGCAAAGCAAAACATTAGGTTTTAAGCACAATATGTTCACAAAGAGTGTAACAAATTGAGGCAAATGTCAAACCCCTCACTATTAAGCACACAAATTATGAACACATTTGACAAATACTTAAATAACGTTATATTTTAAGTGGGAATGAATTCAAAATAAAGGGTTTATTCAATAGTGAAGAAGTAATGGACTGAAAATAAGTGTAAAACATAACGTTATTTAATGACAGCCACTATTGAGGAACAGTTGTCTGGTTTAAGGACAGAACTGTGAGAAACGTAAATAAAATTGAGTCAGAAATAGATCGATTGACTCATTAATTAATTGCAGTATTACTACCCTATAAATACCCTTGATTCAATATATGATTTATTGACTAATTTGTTCATTGATTGGTTAATTGAAAATTATTGGAGTATTTATTTGAGTATTAAAGTAATTAATTGGCTTTTAATGAGTGAATGTGTAATACATTTATTGTTTATTGAAATGAGGTTTTAATGGAGTTTAACTCAAAACACCTGAATATTGATAACATGTAAACACAATCTATAGGTTTGTAAATATTTTCATAATTTTGAGACTTTTAATCATTTAATTAATGGTTTGAATGCCAGACATTTGCATATCTGATAAGACTCTTATGATAAGAGTCTCTTTTATTATCACTGAACGGAAGCGCTCGAAGGCATCCTTTGCTTTGAGAAATCAATTGATTTAAAAGTCTTTCAAATGCTTTTTGTTCACATTTGGTCTTCACTTTAATGTCCACACATTTTGATGATTGATATGAATTGTTGTTATCTTTTATTATAACATATTATGCTTTAAATTGTATTAATTGTGGGAACAGTGGAGTCGAGTGACCGACACTTCTCACAGAACTGGTTCTCACAGGAAGTGCTCTCAAAGACTATTATTAGTTGTCTCTCAACTTATTGTTCTCACCATTAATACTAGTCTTGTCTTTATAGCAGATCTCAAGACATAAACAGAATAATAAACACTTTGTTTGAGTTTTAATTCTTGGTTTGAGTTTTGATTTTCTTTTTATTTCAGTCCAGACCTCAGACCTCATCAGTGATTAAGACTTCAGAACTTTAAAAGACTTTATATTTAGAAATATTTGTTTGATGTTTAATAACTCAATTGTGTCGAAGAAAGTCAAGTAATGATGTCTTCGATGACTATAACAATGCGAAGCGGATCCACCAATTCGTCGACAAGCAATCCGTTCGCATCGGGTTTCAACTTAAGTGATTTGACGCCCGAAGAACAGCAGCTGTTGTCTGAGATCAGACGTCGAAAGGTTGAACTCATGTCAGAAATACAACAGTTGAAGGATGAGATATCTTGTGTCACACAAGAGATGTCCAAATTGGAGGTCACCGACGAAACCAAAGTCAACACAAAAGCCAAACAGTTATCAATCGGCAAAAAGAGGTTTAATATGGACCCAAAGAAAGGCATCGAATACCTCATTAACAATGGATTAGTTAACAATACTGCCGAAGAAGTGGCGCAGTTCCTACTCAAAGGGGAAGGACTCAATAAGACGGCGATTGGTGTCTATTTGGGCGAAAAGATTGACTTCAATTTGAAAGTTTTGGACGCTTTCGTCGAATTACATGACTTTACGAATTTAATTCTGGTTCAGGCCTTACGTCAGTTCTTGTGGTCATTCCGACTGCCGGGAGAGGCCCAGAAGATCGACCGAATGATGGAGAAGTTCGCCGCCCGTTATTGCCAACAGAATCCGAGTGTCTTCAGTAATACCGACACCTGTTATGTCCTGAGTTTCTCCATTATAATGTTGAACACAGCTCTGCACAACCCGTCCGTCAAAGACCGACCAACTGTTGACAAGTTTGTGTCAATGAATAGGGGTATCAATAATGGCGGAGATCTGCCAAAAGAGTTACTGCAGTCCCTCTACGACAGCATAAAACAGGAACCGTTCAAAATACCCGAAGACGACGGCAATGATCTGATGCACACTTTCTTCAATCCTGACAGAGAGGGTTGGCTCTGGAAACAGGGGGGTCGATACAAAAGCTGGAAAAGGAGGTGGTTCATTCTTAACGACAAGTGTTTATATTACTTCGAGTACACCACCGATAAGGAGCCCCGCGGTATCATTCCCTTAGAAAATGTCCAAATTAGGGAATGCAACGAAAGGACTTCCAAACCGTACTGTTTTGAACTATTCTCAGCGTCCGGTCCCTCAGAAGTGATTAAGGCCTGTAAGACAGACGCCGACGGAAAGGTTATCGAAGGCCGACATACAGTCTATCGGATGTCTGCGGCGACGGCAGAAGAGAAGGACGAATGGGTTAAAGGCATTAAAACGAGTATTAGTCACAACCCTTTCTACGATATGTTGGCCGCCCGTAAGAAGAAGGCTCAGCACCACTGATACCACACTAAGTCATCACTTATTTAATACTAAATATATTATTATTTTTATCCAATCACTGAACGAATATTTACTGCTTTTAAGACAATCCTATTATTTATTTCTAATGCTTTTACCGAAAAACGCTTCAGAATTATATTTCTTACACTAATTTTGAGACCGATTTTCGGTTTAGAATTCGGTAACAATTCGTAAATTGTTTTATCATTCAAAGCACTAACGATTGAGTTATCGGTCGATATATTTGTTATGAAATGCAATTTATTATCCATTTTATAGAATAGTTTAGATTTTGGTTTGTTTTCAAATATTTAATTCGATTTAAGAATCGATTACTGACTCACTGTTGAGTACAACCGACAAATCGGATAATTTTGATGCGAAATCGATGGCATAATTCTGGTCATAACATAACTATTCTTAACAACTAATTTCTGTCCGATTTTTAGATGAAATACTTATTTATCTGATATTTACATCAATTACATCAATTCTGAGCCAATCTTCTCATAAAACTTTTTTGTGCCTTCAATATATCGATACATATAATTAAAATCAATTTATTTCTTAAATAATTGAATTTAAAAGAGAACTAAAGTTATTTAAATTAATAATAATACTGACCGGAAGCCTAATAGGCTCTAATAGCCGGCGCAACGGTATTACAGTCCTGGTCTAGGGTTTCGTCAATCACTGGCCTATATATGAGCTTTACTTTTCCGTTTTGAACGGTAGCTAAAGTGTGTTTACGCCAGTGCTGGTCAATCGGTCGCTTTTGTTGGCCTTCCAATGGCTTTGCATAATCGTATTCATCACTTCTATCTTTGAAGTCCTCCCTGGCGTGTGCCCCACGACTCTCTTTGCGCGCCTCCGCCCCATAGATAGTCATTAAGGCATTCAACATAAGGTTCTGCAGCTCTAAGCTCTCGATAAGATCTGAATTCCAGATCATTCCCCTGTCTTTGACCTAAAGCCACAAAAAGGAGATAATTATGTGAATATTTCATATTATTCTCAAAGAGAGTAAAATCCAAACAATTTTGATGATTGGGTTTAACCATAGAATAGGTTTATGTTTTTATTGTGGGAAAAGTCACTCAAAGAGAACTCACTTTAAGATCAGCCAATCCTTCATAACACTCATCGATTTTAACGCAGCCCTGTTTGAGGGTTTCTCCAGTCCTGAACACTGCGGCGTGAGTTTGCATATCCCTCTGCATTCTAAGCCTGAGGTCTGCAGTAGAGGTGGATCCGTCTGCGTGTCTCAATTTGTCGAGATTGGCCACCGATGCCTCCCCTGAAGATGACTGTAATTCTCGTATTGATTCACCGGGTTTGTTGGTCTGTGCGATAGTCTGAGCACAGGCGCGACCGAACACAACAATGTCGAGCAGTGAGTTGGCACCCAATCTGTTGGCGCCGTGAACTGAGGCACAGGCAGATTCTCCCGCAGCATATAATCCGGGAACGACAATATCGCCCTTCTGTTCATCATATGTAATAACCTGTCCCTTGAAGTTAGTGGGAATTCCTCCCATATTGTAATGAACAGTTGGCAGTACAGGTATGGGCTCTCGAGTGACGTCAACGCCGGCAAAAATCATCGCAGTTTCAGAAATTCCGGGCAAACGAATGGCTAACTGTTCGGCCGGTAAGTGATGTAATTGAAGATAAACGTGATCTTTGAGAGGACCACATCCCCGACCCTCTCGTATTTCGATAGTCATTGAACGGGAGACGACATCCCTTGACGCTAAATCTTTGGCGACGGGAGCATACCTTTCCATAAAACGCTCGCCTTCGCTGTTAATGAGAAATCCTCCCTCTCCTCGACATCCCTCTGTTATAAGACAACCGGCGCCGTAAATACCCGTTGGATGGAACTGAACGAACTCCAAATCCTGATTAGGAAGTCCTGCCCGAGTGACCATAGCTGTGCCGTCTCCCGTACACGTGTGGGCAGACGTACACGAGAAGTAAGCCCTACCATAGCCACCAGTGGCCAGTACAGTGTTCTTTGCTTTAAACCGATGAAGAGTTCCATCTTCAAGATTGATGGCAATAACACCGACACATTCCCCCCTTTCCATAAGTAAGTCGAGTGCGAAGTATTCAATGAAGTATTTACAGTCATATCTTAAGGATTGTCCATAAAGTGTATGAAGTAATGAATGACCGGTTCTGTCGGCGACACAACAGCATCGGTGGGCCTGACCTCCTTTGCCGAAGTTATATGACTGTCCACCGAAGGCTCTCTGATATATCTTTCCGTCTTGTGTTCGGCTGAAAGGCATTCCGTAGTTCTCTAACTCGACCACAGCTTTGGGGGCCTCTCTTGTCATATAATGAATGGCGTCCTGATCCCCCAACCAATCGGATCCTTTCACTGTGTCATACATGTGCCACTTCCAATCATCCGGTTCCATATTGCCCAGTGCAGCATTGATACCTCCCTGTGCGGCCACTGTATGAGATCGAGTGGGGAAGAGCTTGGTGATGACGGCAGTCTTGAAGCCTTCCTCCACCAAACCAAATGCTGCCCGAAGTCCTGCCCCACCGGCGCCGACCACAACAGCATCAAAGGTATGGTCGACAACAGGATAGTCACGTGACATCTGAGCAAAAACCACATTATCTCAAATAGAAGAAGTGCCGAACCGATGCCTATGAGGCGTCCCTTTTATCGGTAACGACTGGAAACCCGTTGAATATTACTTACATAACTAAATGACCGACGAGTAAGAGAATGACCATCAAAGCTGACGGCCAGGGTTTTAGTCAGTTTTGATGTCGTCCTCACGGGTGCTGAAGACGACCAGAATGTGAGCGCCGAAGACCTCATCAATGATTGACATGACTTTTTCAGTACCACTTTGTTTGTCGACCGACACATCAGACGAATCGTTGCCATCGTTTAGGTTTGAGATTAAATTTAATTTGATTTAAATTTTTGTTGTTTTACTATTTGAGGTCAATGAGAGAACCAGGTTTACAATACAACCCCTCATATTGACTGTCACCACCTTTTAACATTAGGCATATTACTTCAATTAATTACGCAGGGCATTATTTTTAAATCTTGATAAACTTCATAATAACTTATATATTTAAGTAAATCACTGTTAAATAGATTTGTTACAAGATAACTACACTTTCTAATTTGCTTAATTAATTATTTTACAGTTTAATATAAAAATATGCAGGATCAAAAAATGAATCCATACGTAATTAATGGAATTTATATGTATATATGTATTTTGAAAATGATTGAGTAATTAAATTGATTGCAGTAATACTTACATATATATTACACTCCTATTAATGGGCAAAACAATGCTATCTTAAGAAATAAAAGACTGAATATGTTGTCAATAATTAATTCGGTTGACATTAAATTGAATAAATCTTAATTGATTACAAAATGTTGTATTTTATTTAAATTAAAATTAAATGATTCTTAAGAGTACCTGAGCCTACAATAAGGGAATGTATGTTAAGTCATATTCTGAGTCTCAGAATATTACGAAAGAATAATAATTATATCATAAATGTTAGTCAAAGAAACCAATGGTTAGAAGTGCTCCCAATTTAGTCCACTCACATTCAACAATATTAATCACCTTTTAGTGACCTATCAAAAATGGCTTATGTTATGGTCAATAGCCTATGGACCTAATAAATAGCCGAATAGAGTAGAGGTCGAATTAATTGTGAACCAATAGAATGCATTTATGTAACGCCTATCACACTTATCATATTAATTGCACTTATTCTTTTTATCAGGAATAACAAAGTGAGAGTCAAGCCTTTAATACAACTACAAAATGAATTACACTTCTAATTAAGGAATTTTATATCTTTCAATACTATCAAGCATAGCTGAATGACACTCTTGTATAAGGGTTTGGGTTAAGGGTTATGGTAGTATATAAGGGCTTGAAGCTCAAAGGCTGGTTCTTTATTCCAAGGTAAACAGAATGAGATGTCTTTGATGTTTTAATTTTTACAACAGGCTTTCAGCCAAGACTTCCAAGTCTTACGTCATTTAAACAGAACAAGTGATGCAATTTTGTGGAAAAGTCAGACCTATTCTGATAAGAATTTTATAAAAGGAGTGCCGCAGTCGTTAAGTCTGTCTAATAAAGCATATTAGAGAGAGATAAAGACCAAGGACACTTATTAGATCAAAGTGTAACATCTCAAGTGTAACCTCAAATACATTATTACTAATTTATTTATAACTTAACTCGTGGTTTAAGTAAACAAATCAATCTTAAGATTAACTCTTAATACAATTTATGTGTCAATAAATCATTTCTTAATTTCAAAATTATCAGTGATAATCAGGGTAATTTATCATTACTTCGATTGACATTAGTTTTCAATAGTAATAATCGATTTAACACTTCGTTGTTTAAACTTGTTATTAAAAGTTGTGAACAATTTGTACAAAAATTGATTTCAAATATAATGATTTGAATTCAAATCTCAGATATTATATAATAATTACATCAAAAGATTGTAGAGTTGGCACAAAAAGATATGTGATATTATATAATAGGTTATTGAAAGTCTTAATGACTTTAGAATATTCTTAATTGAAATAAGAGTGAAAACTAAAGTTTAGTATTTCGTAAGTATAGGTGACGGGACGATAACCACACGAGCAGTCAATACTGTAGTCTTATTTGGGACGGTGTCAAAGTGCACAGATTCCCATAACCTTAGAAAAGTGCCAAACATAGCCTTTCTTTATTCAACATGTCCGTTTTTAAAATCCTTGGATATTTTATAAATCTTGTGTATATCTATTTAGATTATCCTCTACTTATTTATATAGTATTACCTTTTGCATGTTTAGTATCAATGACACAATTCATACTATTATGTTTTATATATTGGAAATATCAAGCTGATCAGAAGGAATTTGACAAAATTATGGAGAGATATAATTCCCTTTCCTCTATGTATATGAGCTGTATATGAGCTCAGCATTGGAGTCACTGTCTTATAGCTACAAAGAACAAGAGTTGACAATACGGTTAAACTTCTTGACTAAAAGTGTTTAATAATTTTTTGAATTATTTGTGTTATATAAGACTCAATTCATATCAAAGAATTGATTGTGATCACCATTGGGTCCATTTCGGGCCAAAACGGAGTCAACCAAATGATTATTTGCTTATTTGAATGAATAGTATAACAAATATTCAACTAAACTAATGGTAAACCTCTCAGAAACTGTTCTGAAAGGACTACTTAAAGCAATCAAAGCCATCCTATACTCTATGCATTGTACAGACTTTGTCCTTGTTTACGTCCTGAAAAGCTTACGTCATTTAAACAGAACTAGTGATGAAACTTCTTGGAAAAGTCAGACCATATTTCGATAAGAAAATTATAAAAGGAAAGCCGCAGTCGTCTAATAAGGCTTAAAGGTAAAGAGATAAAGACCAGGGTTGGCGAAGGGGGATATCCAATATTCCCCTATGTAGAAAATTTTGGGTATCCCCCGTCGTCGGAGCGAAAATTTAGGCATCAGGGTGGGCGAACTACCCCCTGCCGTGGTCCAGCTTGGCCATCTCTGATAAAGACCAAGGACATCAAAGTGTAACCACAAACAAAAAACAAATTGTTATAAGTTATAAGTGGTTTAAGTAAACGAATCTTAAGACTAACTCGTAATACAATTTATGAGTCAATCATTTTTTATTCAATTATATTATCATTACTTCGATTGTCATTAGTTTTAATATTAATAATCGATTTAACATTTTATTCGTTGTTTAAAACTTGTGATCAAAAGTTGTGAACAATTTGTACAAAAAATTGATTAAAAATATAATGATTTGGATTCAGATCTCAGATATTATACAATAATTACATTAAAAGATTGTAGAGTTGGCACAAAAAGACCTGTCATTTGCCAAAATGGGAAATAAATTACAAATGATTTTATGGCACTTAAATAAGAATAAATTATAAGTCGTTTGTAAAATCACTCGAAATATAAGTAGTTTTGAACTCAAAGTATTTGATATCAATTGGAACTCATTTTCCTTCAACTATGGAATCGTCGATAGGTTTGAGAGAAAACTCTCTTTTGAGCGATAAATGAATTAATGATAAAACCGTTGATAGAAATAAATTACATTAAATGAAAGACTAGTTATGCTATCAATGAATGATTTGTTAGACATCTGTAGTGACAGACAACATGTCGTTCACAGAATAAGACTTAATTGGGGTAAATGTGGTCCACTTTTCCGATGCTTTAGCGCCAGAATCATGTCTTTTGGCCTTTCGTTTGGCATTTATCTGATCCATACTTAAGCCCTTAGAGAGACCTGACTTCGGTTTGTGTCGACCACTACTGTGCGATGAATAGAGTGGTGACAAAACAGGATTCTCTTCATAATCAATGTTATCATCCATTGCTTCTCCACTGCCATCACGTCTGGCACTTTCACCCGTTCCGCTATCCTTAGCACTGGAACCTGAGTTCAAAGATAGGGTTTCATCGGATGTTATTTGTAAGAAGACATTAGAAGAGATGTCTTTATCGATGATATTGCGATGCTTTGAGGATAAGACTCGCACCGAATCAAACTGACCGCTGTCTGTATCGTCATCGGTGTTGGTATGACTGTAGTCGTCGTTACGCTTTCGGGTGTGATATATGATAATAACCCAAATAAAAGAGGTCACGACTATACACACAAACACTGCGATCACAATAATACCGATCGTTTTGCCCTCTTCTGAGAACAAAGAGTTCAGTGAAAAGCCGTCCTCCCCTTTGAAGGGGTTGTCATTGGAATTAATTGATTCAATTATATCCAAATATGTCGTGTCTTTGGCTGTGCCTAAAATGTTTGACATGAGACAGGAATACTCGCCCTCATCGGCGGGGGTTGTCTTCACTATAATTAATAGTTGATTGTCTGCTGTGAAGAAATGACGTTCCGTTGCAATAATAGGTCCGCCATCTTTGGTCCACTGAAGGGTAGGCTTAGGACTGCCCGATGCCATGCATTCTATTACCGCTGTCTCTCCAACGTAGGCCTCCCTATCAGTCATTGGTTTGACAAAAGTGGGCACTTCTAATACATTGAGGTATGCGCTGGAAATTTGAGCGCCGGCATCATTAGTGGCGGTACAGGTGTAAAGACCCATATCTGATACCTTAACCTCAACTATAAAGAAGACATCATCGGAGGGCATGACATGCATTCGACGTTCCATCGCTGCGGGAAAATTATCCCCCCCGTCTTTTTGCCACGAGATCTCAGGAATAGGCTGTCCTTTGGCCGCACACTCCAATCGAGCGGTATTTCCTACTTTAACCGTTATATTGGATGGAGTTTTGGTGAAGACCGGCATTACGTGGACATTGATTTTGACTTTATTGGTGTAAACTGTGCCGAAGTTATTGGAAGCGATGCACTGATAGCGACCCTCGTCTTCGTCCTCGATGTGAGTCAGCTGTAAGTTTCCGGTATATTCCGTGACATTTCCGTTGCGGACGTTCGCCAACGTCTCTAAGAATATGTTTCCATTCGATGCGTTCATAATCTGATTGTCTTTACGCCACTGGAACTGCATTGGAGTGGGACTACTGGATGAGGCCCTACACGAAAGGGTCATATTATCTCCTTTTAGTGCTGTCAATGGTTTGTCTCCAAACTGTTTAAAGTCATCGATGAGATATGGTTTCAAATAGTTCTGACAAATGAATTCTTCGGGATTAGCCATAAGCAGCAATTGATTGGCAATCCGTTCGGGATGTCTACACTTCGCTTCAATTGTACTCAAATATTTAGGACTCGAATTCTTGAGCAATAAGGGCAGCCATTTAAGGGTACAGTCGCACAGGAGATCAGTTGTGTTGAGACGCAATTCTTGCAAAGTTTGAAACCATTGGAAAGACTGGTCTTGAATTGAAGCGATCGGATTGTCGTTCAAATCAAGGATTTCTAGATTTGTCAGACCATTGAATGTACGCTTCGATATCGATTTGATGAAATTGAAGGATAGGCCTAAACTCTTGAGTTGATTCAATCCAACGAATGAACCGCTCGAGTCTTCAATAGTCCACGAAATCTGATTGTGATTTATCTGTAAGTCTAGTAATGCGGACAATGAATGGAAGGCCGAGTCGTCGATAAATGAAATTCGGTTGTAATCGAGTGTCAAGTATTGCAAAGAATGCAATCGACTTAATGTGTCTTTACTTATAGAGTGGATCTTATTGTAAGACAAATGTAATTCCCATAATTTGCTGGAGAACTCCCGCTGCTTTCTAACGATGTACGGAATATGTTTCGTGATTTTCATACATAAATTAAACAAAACTTTGGATGTCTTTAACCCATTCTCTCATTCAGTTCTGATTTCAATTGATTTTCATTAAAGTCTTGATG
>JAQIWF010001234.1:0-12815 GCA_034694965.1 Ceratozetes gracilis | reverse complement strand
AGTAATAATTAATCATGTAAATTGTTCAAGCTCAACTGGGCATTACAACTGTTAAGAAATTCATAATAGGTAAGTAATTGTAAATGCTTTTATAAAATTAAATAACAAGTTCATAAGGTTAAATTAAAGTGAGAAACTTTCCATCTAGACAAGAACAATTATGGCAACTGATGGAGAGGCAAGTAACTAGACATGGTATATTTAATTCAACTTGTCTCTTAGATAATCACTTGCAAAGCGGCTGTCCTCTGGAAGGAGGGACAACCCCTCTCGATTGAGACAATAACTGTTGACCCACCAAAGATGGGAGAGGTCAGAGTTAAACTCGTAGCCGCAGGTGTCTGTGCAACAGACTGTCATTTTGTGTGGGGACTGAGCACAGAACTATCACCTTATTTGGAGAATAACCCTGTTGTCTTGGGTCATGAGGGTGCCGGAGTGGTTGAGTCTGTAGGGGATGGAGTCACAAGTGTTTCACCAGGCGATAATGTGATGTTGTTGTGGTTGCCTGAGTGCGGAAAATGTAGTCTCTGTGCTAACCCGAAGACCAATAGTTGTCTTTCGGGTGACTTATATACGACATTGTATTTGGAAAATAGAGAAACTCGACTCCGGGTCGGAGGAAAGCCTTTACTTTCTTTTGGTGAGAGTGAAGTTAGTCTTAAAATGAAAATTATTTTTTTCATAAATTAGCAGGGACAGCCGCTTTCTCACAATACAGTGTCTTACGTGAGAGCCAGGTTGCAAAATTAGATCCAAGAGCAGATCTCTCATCTGTTTGTATTATTGGCTGTGCTGTCAGCACAGGGTATGGGAGCGCATCAAATATCGCAAGAGTTCATCGAAATAGTATTTGTGCCATTTGGGGAATGGGTGCAATTGGACTATCCTGTGTGTTGGGCTGTAGTGCGATGGGTGCTAGAATTATTATCGGGGTCGATACAAACCCCAACAAGGAAAGTATGGCGCGTCATATGGGGTGCGATCACTTCGTTACGACTTCAGGTTAGTATAATGATGCACCAGGAGTAAATTACAAATAGAAATCTTTATCTTGCTCATTACAAGTATATGTTTTTTAGATGAGGTGCAAGAACTGATCAAAATAGAGGGCGAACTGGACTACGCCTTCGATTGTGTGGGAAATCAGCTGATACTTAATTCTGCTCTTAAGATATTAGCCCCCTGGGGGACACTCACAGCTGTTGGTCTGTCCAACTAATTATGTTTTCATTCAATTTGTGATAGTTTCAATTAATTTTCTATAGGTTTTGCTCCGGAAGGAAGCAAAGTAAAGGTGACAGTGAATGAGCTGTTAAATGGCAAACATGTGGGCGGGGGTTATTTTGGGAATGTTAAGCCCCGAGAATTTAGTCAGAAACTCGTATCTAAACATTGTTCGGGTCTCCTGAAAATCTCAGCTCTGATAACAGATCGCAAGCCTTTGGAGGAGATTAACACAGTATTCAATGACTTAAAAGAAGGCAAAACTATTAAAACTGTTATCAAGTTCTAATTCTATTATATTTATTCATGATTAAATGTTATTATTAACAATAATTTACTTGTTTAAATTATTTCATTAAAAATTAAAAAAACAAAAAGTGTGGCAGAAGTGGGATTCGAACCCACGCCTCCGAAGAGACTGGTGCCTTAAACCAGCGCCTTAGACCGCTCGGCCATCCTACCAATAATGTTTACCTTGCCAAATTGAACTTTTTTTAATTAATTAGTTGATTAATTATTAAAACTTTTTAAAAAAGCATCTTACTAAAAGTTGAATGAATGAGAGAATGGTAAAATGATAAGGGCAAAACTTTAAGGGATATAAGGGATGGGTAAATTTGCGGCTAAGAAAGCTATTTTTTGTCCATAAATAGATGTAAAATGACAACAATGCTTACTTCATCTATGAAATATTTATCAGAATTAAGAAAAACAACATTATACACATGTTCAATTAAGAACTTAAGACTTTGTGTTTATACCTTTACATCATAATATGCGTATGTTACCTTGATAAGAATAGATAGTTATAATAATTACAGCATTTAAATTGAATTGGGATGTGCTGGAGAAAATGTTGGTATTTTTAAGATAAAATTTATTTTCATGTACGTTCATACAATCTTTAGTAACGTACCTTTATCATTGTTTACCTACAGTCAATTGTTCCGGGACTATGGGAAATGGGAATTATGTCAACCCATTTTAGTGGGGTGACCAAAGATCTCTCCTATTAAAATTTTTGGGAAAATTCCACTGAAATTTTAACAGAATTATAATGTCTATTCAATCTTTATTAATTTTTGCACAAGAATAAGAACATTTTAAAATTACACAAGGTGTTTTGAACTATTATTTTCCCTGTTGCTACCCAGTTGAAGTTCTGATTAAGTGCTGTTGAATGCGTGTCTATTCCATGATAATGAATAGGGCTTATTGAATACAGAGATCAATTTGCTAGAGTCAAATGATGTAAATATCATGTAATGCAAGAGTGTAATTCTTATCAAGTTCAATTGAAACTATGCGAAGATTAAACTTATTAAGACGTATATAAAAACAATTTAAAAATAGTAACCGTTAGAATTTATATTTATTTATTCAAGCTAATTAAAAGTAGTAAGATCATAAAAATGTATAAATATATTATATTAATTTTAACCGTGTTTGTGTCAAGTAATTGTGCCTGGAGTGCATGTCCAGCACCGGATTTAATCAAACCCTGTGTTTGTAAAAACAACAGCATTACGTGCAGCGGATGGGATGACATTGACCTGGTTAATATTTTTGATAAACTTTCCAAGAATTTGCCAAAAACTAAGAAACATTTTAAAGACTTTTATTTGCAAAATACGGCGATAACTGAACTCAAGGACAACACATTTAAAGACATTACTTTTGATGGCATCACTATTTCCTATTGCGGTAATTTGACCAAGATCAATAAGTATGCCTTCTCACAAACTGATCTTGTTACTAAATTCCTGGCTATATTTGAAAATCCATTATTGACTTCACCTGATAATTCTATATTCGACTCGTTGTCTAAGTTTATAAATGTTTATGAAATTAACTTGATCAATAACAATATATCAGAAATTCCATCAAGAGCATTCGGTAAATTGGATAAATTGAAATATCTAACAGTTCAAGGTAATTCAATCAATAAAATTGAAAATTATGCCTTTTCAACATTAACTGGGTTAAAGAGTTTATCAATTCTGGACACAACAATTGATTTTATCAATGAATATGCTCTTGCATTTGATAAGGACTCAAGTAACATTTTGGAATTAAACATACATGGCTATTTCTGTCCAAGAAGTTGGGGATTCCATCAAAGTTCCCTAGTTCATTTCAGGAGACCAACCAAGCTTATTCTCTCTTGGTCATATAATGAGATCAATTATCTAGATCAATCTGTATTTGCAAAGTTCCTGGATTTTGACCCGAAGAATAAAATTGATATGACCAATGTGCCATTTGATTGTAACAATGTAAAAAACTTCTGGTTAATAAAATACCCAGATCTCATAAAAAGAGTCATTAATTTGACATGTTCAAGTGGAAAAAGTTTGAAAGACCCAGATAATTTTGCTGTTAATGGACCACTGCACGATTTAGAACCATGCTACCTTGTAAAGAAGGATAATGCAATCAATTGTGGCGGAAATACAGAGTTTGACTTAAAGGGGGTTTTCTCCAAATACTCCAAACAATTGAAAGCCAATGAAAAGCATTTTAAATATCTTTGGCTAAAAAATACCGCAATTAAGGAATTGGGAGAAAACACATTCTATGACATCACCTTTGATAACATCTATATAAATAACTGCAATAGTCTTACAACTATTCATGAAAATGCATTCCGAGCGTCGACTATGATAACCAAGATTATTACAATCGCTTACAATCTTAAATTAACCTCGAGCATCTCGTTATTTAACATGCTCAGTCGATTTGTTAATATTGAAGGAATGTATTTGGCAAACAATCCTCTTATATCGGAGATCCCATCAAATGCTTTCAAACCGCTTAATGGATATCAGGATAAGTTAAAAGCGATACACATTTTTGGGCCCTTAAGTACTTTGGGCTGCAATGCTTTCACCAATCTAAACAATTTGACCACGATTCAGTTCCTCAATGCCAATTTTAAAACTATTCCGGATAATGCATTTGCCTTTAAAAAGCCCTCCAATCAAACCCTGGAAATTGATTTTTACTACAGTCCTGACATTAAGAGCAGTACTTTTAGTGAGAAATCATTGTTTGGCATCAAAAGACCCACATCTTTGAAGTTTAAGTTTAATCAGGGAAAAGACAAACAAATGGCATATTTGGATGAAAAAGTCTTTTCGCCCTTTCTATGGGAGAATATCAAGAACAAAATTGATTTGCTATATCAAGAGGTTGATTGTAGTGATTGCAGAAATAAATGGCTTAAAAAGAATCCGAGTCTTTTGAAAAGAGTGACTGGAATAACATGCTCAAGTAAAAAGGGACTGTTAGATCTAGCCAACTTTAAAAATTGTCCATGATAATTTGTGTAATAATTTTTTTTGTAAAATACAAAAGGCTACAGTATAATTTAAAATATCTATCCTTTATTCCTTCAATTGCTTTAATAATTAATAATTATACTTGTTTATTTTTATATTCTTTAAGTATTTATATATACGTTTTGAAATTTTAATTTTGTATTTAATAAATGTATATTGATCAAACAATAAGAAATTTGTTTATCTAAACTCATTTAATTGTGTAACTTATTTTGTAACAGATATTTACTGAATTCACACAAATGGACTAAAATTAGTACTGACTTACAATATTTTAAATAAGAGACCAGGGTTAGCCATCTCAAGGCTAACTCAAACTTCAAACGGGAGATATAGCAGAATAAATGTCAGCGGGATTTAGTAGATGGGTCCAAGATTGCGGCCGAAAAAGACGCCACTTTGTTTAAAAATATACATGTATATTAAATTCCTATTTTTTTGCCTAAATTAGCTTTAATTTAGCTTAAATACAGTTTTAATCTAGTTAAATATACTAAATTAGTAAATTAGCAAACAAAATGGCAAATTTTCCGAAATAAGTGGCCGGTAAGGAAAAATAAGGAGCCCTTGTTTCTTTGCGGTTTTGTAATTACAATTTTTGCAAAGCCAGGGGGATTTTTTAAAAACTTAAAAACCTCAGGGGGGAGATTTCCAGAAAATCCCTTCCTTATGGCTAACCCTAATAAAAACGGAATTTTCATATATTGAACACAGAATTAAATTGCAATTAAAATTATGTTTATTAGAGAGGAGTTGTGTTTTGAGCAAAAGTTTCATAAAACCCGCATGCTTACATAATTGGTGCTTTATACAAATGGATTTTTAATATATTTACAGGATAGCAAAGCAAGAATACAATGCAAGATTATTCTGCCTTGGCAATCCTTGTCTTAAACTTAAAATTTGAAAAGTTTTAAAAAGTTTTTTATGACCGCTATTGTGCTTCAAAGTCAAGAAAAGATCAATTTCTTTGAATTAAGGGCAAATTTAATTACCTTTTCGCGTTTTTATGATTGAAAAAAGGAATACTCTAAAATAAAATGAATGTTTGACTATAATAATCGATATTAAATTTTTATAAAATTAAATTTATTTTGAATAAAAAATTATTTTTTCAGAATATTCTGCTCACGTCAATTCACTGTTTGATCCTGATAACACTAAATCATTGAATATTATTAATTAAATTTAAATATTTTAGTTAGTAGTATTTAATATACCAAAGGTAATAGGAGAATAGCTTTCAGCAAGCAACATTTCTAAAATAAATAATATTTGAACAAGAACTATTTACAATAATTCGATTGAATTGGTGCAAGTTTAATAAACAAATTTAAACAAGAATGTGGAGATTAATTATTCAATTTATAATAATAATTGTTAACAAATTATCCCTGATTAAACTTGGTAAGTATATCACTTCACAATGGAGTAGAAATTACAGAGATTTGGACATGTCAATTATTATAAAACGTTTGTGTGAGGTTGGTTATAATGTAAATATTACTTTATATCGAGAATTGGGAGAATATGTTTTTGGAAAAGAGATATCCAAAGGAAGAATAATCTGGCTTACAATTTGCCGGTTTGTTTGTCTAGGTGGCGCTGTATCTTATTGGTTGCTTGCATATTTTAATAATAGAATAATGCGTTTAATAATTTTTGATGCTCTTTATTATTATGATGATACAAATCATATAATAATTTGCATACTTCTCTCGTGGTTACCTCTTAATGTTTTTCTAGTTGGATCTGTTTTACAATATCATGAAATGAGCAGGACATTTAAACCGCATATTCATTATTACGCAATAATGAAGAATAATCTCCCTTTTAAATTAATGACAACGAGTGGTACAAGAAAGCTTCTTGCTATTTATACCAAGATCATCTATCCTTATTATTACATTCATTTTTTATCAATAGGATACTTTATTTATTTCTATAAAATTTACATGGGTTTTAATGATTCAAGCTCAGGTTATTCAATATCAAGCATAATCATTTGGTTTGTTCTATATTATATAATCTTGCAACAGACATTTGCCATGTTTGCTTTTGGAGCACTTTTATTCTGTTTAACAATGATATTAATGAAGAATACTTTCATTGATATCGAGAAGAGGATCCGATTTTGTCTATATTTTAATAATAAAAAACTTTTGCTTAAAGCAATGGATGAGCACTACTTGGCCTCTAAATGTTTGCAAGATTTTAATTATGTTTATAAATATATTATATTTATTATCTACTTTATTGGTTCACCAATTTATATGATTAGTAGTTATTATATTTTTTCTAAAAAAACCCTTATGCTGAGTGAAGTAGTAACTAGCTTACTTCTAATGTTAACATTTATCATAATGTTTTCAATTAACCTACTTTGTTCCGTTACCATAAGAGCTGTACACAGACCTCGATTACATTTACACAGTTATCTTAGTAGATGTAAACGGCTTTCACTTCGACATAGATTGAAAATCAATACATATATTGAACACCTGTGCGGACCAGACATTGGGTTCTATTGCTATGATCTGTTTCCTATGAATAGTTATAATTTCTATCTCTATGTCGTGTATTGTGTTTCAAATTATATTCTTTGTAATTCACTTTTAGCTTCAATAATTTGATTAATAATAATTAATAAATATTTTAATAATTGTAGAAATACTTAATAAAATTTTTCAGAGTTGATTGTACAGTCTATCTTATATTAATGCGTCTCAACTTGTGTGGGATAAGCTCTTTATCTAGAATATCTTTATGATAAATAATATATAAAAATTAGGATAAAAAGCTTATCCCTGTCAAGTTGAGACGTTCAAATATGAGGTAGACTGTACTGTAAACATCAGTTTTAAAATAAATATATACCCAGTTAATTAACAAATAAATAATGTAAACATTTGTAATATTCTCTGAAAGTTATCTATTTCACAAGAATTCTTTAGAATACATACATGTATGTCTGTAAAACATATAATTAATATAAAGCATTGACAATGAGCTCAGTCTTATACCAGAATTCTTAATATGTTTGTATTGTGTGCACACTTATGTCAAAATATTTAATCTTGTTAGTTGTTCAATAAATGTCTTTAACCATGAATTCGATGTCTACAATACCATTAAGTAGATGATGCAACATTTTTTAAAATAACAATATTTTAAATCAGAGTCTAATGGGATTATTAAATTAAGTTGAGGCATTGACTGTACGCAATGAAATTCTTTAGCATTAATTCTTAGTTCAATTGTGTGTTAAAGAAAAAAGGCTAATAAAGTAGAGTTTTAACACATATATTAAAAGGTTAAATAAATTATTTTTCTAAAAATACATATTTGATAAGATAATATTAATCAAACAATTGATGAACGAAGGAATTTTAAGAATACTTCAAATATTATCTATTAATTTAAAGTTCAAATTATACTCAAAGATTAATTATGTGATATTGTATATTAAATATGTGATATACAGTGTATGAATAAGCAAGCTAAACAAAACTAACACTTTAAGATACCTAAAATGCCAACTTTATTGAAAACCAGTAAGTTTTAATTAAATACAGGGATAAGCAAGAAGGTTATCTCAAACACAACCATTAACTTAACACTAAAGATGAGCTTGCTCAACTCTGATTATTAACTATGTTCTAGTAATTTATAATTTCAGTAATATTTGCTCTGGTGCTCTTTGTCCTCACCTTTGATAAAACGAGTGGCTGTCCAGATCTGGGTTTACTCAAACCCTGTGTTTGTAAAGACAATGGGATTTACTGCGGAGGGAATGAAGACATAGATTTGGTTAATATTTTTCAAACACTTCACAAGACTTTATCAAAATCTGAAAAACATTTCAAATTATTTCATTTGAATAACACTGCGATCACTGAACTCAAAGACAACACATTTAAAGACATCACTTTTGATGAAATTAATATCAATCATTGCAAAAATTTAACCAAGATCAGTATTAATGCATTTACTGTGACTCAACTTGTTACAAAAAATCTTATTCTTTATTTTAATAGCAAGTTCTCTGACATTTCTATATTTGAAACAACAAGTAAATTTATAAACCTGGAAACATTAGAGTTGACTTACAATAATATTTCCGAAATTCCCTCTGATGCTTTTAAAATTACTGTTAGTAATCAAGATCATTTGAGAAACATAAGTCTGTATGGACCATCGTTAAAAAAGATAGGAAATAATGCCTTTTCCTTATTAAGTAATTTAACCTACCTAAAATTCTATGAAACAAGTATTAATTATATACCGGAATATGCCTTTGCATTCGAAGATGAATCCTTGGATAATTTTAATCTTGAGTTAGATTCCATTGATAATATTCAACCTTTATTCCACCAAGATTCACTAAAGCATTTTAAAAGGCCTACATTTCTAAGCATGTCCAGTTATTATGATTATTACTTGTTAGATCAACAAGTATTTCAAGGTTTCCTGGATATAAACCCAAAAAATTCATTGAAGATAGATAGTTTTATTGATTGTAATAATTGCAAGAACTTTTGGATAAAAACACACCCTGAATATTTAAAAAGGATGCCTGGGTTGAAATGTACAAATAATACAAATTTAAATGAGACTGAAAATTTCCAAAATTGTGGACCCTATCAACAATTAAAGCCATGTACTTTTGTAAAGACTGAAAATGCAATATATTGTGGCGGAAATTCAACATTGAATTTAAAGGAAATTTTTGGGAATTTTTCCGATCAGTTAAAAGACAATGAAAAACATTTTAAGAAATTTTATTTAAACAACACATCAATCGAATTACTCGAAGAAAACACATTTAATGACATAACTTTCGATAAAATAACTATTGAAGAATGTAAAAGTCTGACCAGAATTGATAGGAACGCCTTCACAAAGACTGATTTGATAACCAAATCATTTGAATTACACTATAACCTGAAACTCAGTTCACCTGATAATTCAATATTTGAAGTTCTATCACGTTTCAAAAGTGCCGAGGTGATTAATATTCCAACTAATAATTTTACTGAGATTCCATCAAATGCTTTTCAGCCATTATTAGGTTATCAGGAGAATTTGACAGAATTATATTTCCAAGATATTATTACTGAGATAGGAACTATGGCATTTTATAATTTGATAAATCTAAGAAAGCTAAGCTTTACTTTGATATCTTTTAAAGAAATAAAAAAAGATACATTTACTATAAAGGGCCAATCAAATACACCCCTGTATATTTCACTTATTATTGGCAAACTTAATAATTCTGTTTTCAGTGATGCATCACTGATTAACATAGGAAGACCCACAACATTAGAACTCGGTGGTTTTGGAACAGATTTAAAATACCTTGATGAAAAAACATTTCTTCCTTTCTTCTCGGATAATAAAAATAATTTAATTAAACTCTGGTCAACAGAGTTTGATTGTCACGATTGTCGCAATTATTGGCTTAAAAAGCATAATATGATATCAAGAATTTGGTTTAGTGATACCAAATGCTCCAATGGAAAGCAACTTGGTGATGCTGATAATTTTAAAAATTGTACTTAAAATTTTAGCTATGCTTAATTAAGTAATTAATAAAACTTACAAACAATTAAACTAATTGCTTTAATTAATTAATTTAGAACGCTGCAATTTATCGATATTTGTGCAAGATGGTTTGAATACACTTGTTACAATTATCTATATTTAACACATATTCTACATTTTGTCTTCCATTTTTATTAATTTAAAAATTAACCTGGATTTAAAATAAATTTCACTTAAATCAAATCTAATTTAAGGAAAAATTGTCTATTTAAATTTGTTTAAGATAGGAACCTTGGCTATCTCTGATATACCTTTTAAACGGTAAGATTATTTCCGAGAATTCTTATCAAAAATA
This sequence comes from Ceratozetes gracilis, assembly GCA_034694965.1. Taxonomy (NCBI): domain Eukaryota; kingdom Metazoa; phylum Arthropoda; class Arachnida; order Sarcoptiformes; family Ceratozetidae; genus Ceratozetes; species Ceratozetes gracilis. Next base: position 2,348 of record JAQIWF010001234.1, on the reverse strand, counting down.
TGGGAATTATTTCATATGTGAATTAATTAGCATTATATAAAAGGTTCTAAAAGGTCTATCTAAAGGTTTTTCAATATTAATTAATTAAAAATGAAAATGTTAAATTTGTCAATTATACGTAAGTATTAATTTGTATTTTTTTCTAGATTATTTTATACAGTTCAATTAGTTTTCTTAATTAGTGCCATCACTCATGTTTCGAGTGGATGTCCTGACTCTGGTTTAATAAAGCCCTGTATTTGTGACGACAACAGTATTACTTGCGGAGGGAATGACGACATAGATTTGGTTCATATCTTTCAAACACTTAAAACAAATCTAATGAAAAGTGAAAAACACTTCAAAGCATTTCATTTGTCAAACACTGCGATAACTGAACTCAAAGACAACACATTTAAAGACATTACTTTTGATGAGATTTATATCGAACATTGCGAAAAATTAACCAAGATCAATGTAAACGCATTTACAATAACTGATCTTGTAACTGCAAATCTTGTTTTTTCATATAACGCAAAGTTAAGTTCAACTGATAACTCATTATTTGATACATTGACTAAATTTATTAATATTGAAGAAATTGATTTAATCTGTAATAATATCACAGAAATTCCTAGAGATGCTTTTAAGATTACTGTCGGGAAGCAAGATAAATTACAGACTTTGAAATTTGAAGGTAGATCAATTGTTAAAATTGGAAACAACGCATTTTCCTCATTAACTAGTTTAACTGAGTTACAAATACGTGATACATCAATTGATTATATACCTGAATATGCTCTAGCATTTGAAGATGAATCAAGCGAAAATTTTACCCTGACAATGATTTTAAATCATAAAATAAACTCATCATCATTTCAACAAAATTCCCTTACACATTTTAAACGGCCTTCACGTCTACACTTTGGATGGCAAACAAATCTTGATTATTTGGATCAAGAAACTTTTGAAAAATTCTTTGATGTCAATTCTAAAAACACTATTAATTTGAGTTCTCAACCATTGAATTGCAATAATTGCAACAACTTTTGGCTTCAACGTTACCTTGATTACTTAAAAAGAATAGTTAATCTTAAATGTTCAAATGGAAAAAGCATAAGTGATACTGATAACTTTGTTAATTGTAAACCTTATGATCAGATAAAGCCATGTACTTTTATCAGGATTGAAACTGCAATATATTGTGGCGGAAATGAGAGTTTCGATATAAAAGAAATTTTTTACAACTTTTCTAAGCTATTGGAATCTAATGAAAAACATTTCAAAAAATTTTATTTAAACAACACTTCAATCAAATCACTCGAAGAAAACACATTCAATGACTTGACTTTTGACGAGATTATTATTGAAAACTGCAATAATCTGATTACAATCGATAGGAACGCCTTCACAGCAACCAATTGGATAACTAAGAGACTTCATATGAAAATTAACCAGAATATGAACACAAGTGATCAAGATATATTTGAATTAATTAGTCGATTTCATTTACTTGAAAATCTATATTTATTTAGACCTTCAGGCAAAATTCCTTCTAGAGCATTCCAACCATTAAGTGGATATCAGGATCACTTAAAAGAAGTTCAAATTTCTGGTAATTTTAATAAAATCGGAAGTAGAGCATTTTCAAACTTATATAATTTAACCACCCTCAGTTTCTTTAATACAAGTTTTAATGTTATACCAGATTATGCATTTGAATTTGATAAAATATCCCATGTTATTTTAAAGCTTGATTTTAATCAAAATCCTACAATAAATAGCGCTATTTTTGCAAATCAATCCCTAATTAACATTAACAGACCAACCAAGCTAATTTTTGGTTATCCCAATTCTCCAGCAAAACAAATGACATACCTTGATGAAAACGTCTTTTTACCCTTTTTACAGGAAAATGTTGAAAATAACATTATATTAAATAATAATGTTTTTAATTGTAAGGATAGCCGTAATCTTTGGCTAATCAAAAATGAAGCACTTTTTAAACGAGTAGTAAATACTACTTGTTCAAAATTGTAAAAATTATAATAAAATAAAGAATTTACACTGAACAATTTATTTATTTATTTACCAGGATAAAAAATGATTAATAAAAAATATGTAAGTCTAAAACCTCTAATGATTTCAAAACTTAAGACATGAAAACTCCCCTCAAACACCCCACTTCATTATAAAATATGTTCTTACTAGCCAGCTTGCACATCTTTGATTTATTATTTTAATGAGAATTTCAATATCTATATATTCCCACGAGTACAAAAATTATTATTATAAGTGCTTAAGATAATTTTTCATAATTTGGTATAAAAGTAATAATATATTAATAAATTTATTATTTACTTAACTAA
>JAQIWF010001233.1:0-12816 GCA_034694965.1 Ceratozetes gracilis | reverse complement strand
CATCATATGAGTTTAAATTTTCCCACACATAACGCACGTCTGTATTGCTACCCATTTTAATATGCGACGAACCACTGCCGACACGCACAACTTTTCAGTTACTGGCCCTCACTGTGAGAGTGTTGGCAACAGAGTTGGCACAGTGTTGGCAACAGTGCCGGCACTGATCACAACGCCTCCTAACACTTGTCTCAATCACACTGTGATCACCCAAACCATCAATTGTGAGAACACGTGTCCATTCGTTTACCACTCATTTATTTGCCACTAAATTATAGTTTGAATGCATTTAATGTGAATTTAGTGAAAGCTTTAGAGTAAGTATTTGTCACTCAATTGATTTGAGACCCAATTTGATAGTCTTTTGCATAGAATGAGTCGTTTGTTAAGTCATCTAATCGTTGGTCTCTTTGTGTTGTCGATCGAAGTTTCGGCGGTGAGTCTGAACCCGACTTCGATTGTGGATCAGTCAGACTTACAGCGCATGAAAAGTGCTGTTCAGTTGTCATCTCCGGTGTCATCAAATTCTCTGTTAAACATCTATTACTCACTTTTGTCCAAAACATTGATTTCTGATCCGATCACCGATTCGGTCAATATTTGCAATCATCTGAAGTCACAAACGGAACAAACAATTGAATCCATTTATTACATGACTTCGAGCGCTAAACTCATCCCTAACTGTCAGGTATTGTCTCTTCCATTACGTATCCTCTTTCGAGCAAAAATTGTACCCTTGGTGTACACTTTGCACTACCATTCACTCTGCAAAGTCATTAAATGTAGTAATATGATCATGATCATTCAATGATCACTTACACTCTCGTATCATAAGAGCATTGAATTGATTATGGGATGACCTAAGAGTCGGTTTTCTTACCAGATATCTGTCATTTCATACATATATCTAAAATAAACCGAAAAATGAATTATTTGTAGAAAATCCTACTCTTTGTCTGTCAATAGCACTGAAGTCTGGAAAATACAAAAACACTATTAATTCATATTTTATGAACAGATATCCGGTTCTCAATATTTGGCTAAACTTGAGGCCGGCCTCAAAGAAGACGCACCCGTTTTAGATATATATCGATCGGCCATTTCTTTACTCAATTTGGGAAAAGTAATCGATTCGACAAAAGTGGGCAAAGCGTTGACCACTGCTCTCAAAAAAGATGAATCCCTTTTGAATACAGGACTAGCCTTTCAATTGGCCGCAAAATTGTCTAAAGTCGAGGACAGGAATGCCTTCGTTGAGAAGATAGGAGATGTTATCGTTCAGGCAGACGAAGTGGACGGACGTTACTTACAGGTTGAGTCATATCTCTATTGAGGATTTGAATTAATAAACATATGGAACAGTTTGAAGGGGGTCTGGGCATTACTGCCAGCATTATCCTCGGGGTTTATCAATTGGCCACAGCCAGCAATAAACCGGTTGGACTGACAAATGTATGTCTCTATAGATTTGAATGATGTCTCAAGTGATGAGTTGTTCCATATTTAGGATCAGGCGATCAAATTTGCAAATTATTTTCTGTCCCGAAAATATGTTTTAACCCCAAAAGGAATTTCTGAGTTTCTCGAAGTATTGAAACTCTACACAAACAACAAATACCACATTCCAGTTGTGATCACAAGCTATGGGTCGAGTGCTCTCTCGCCCACCAATTCTGTCCTAACCGTAAGAATTACCAATGTTTTGGGCGCCTCTTTGGGACCAATGACTGTAACCGCAGATTCCGCCGTTAGAGCAGAGGACAAAAAAGTGATCTTCACTAAAAAGACTCTTCAATCTGTTCAGGGGGACAGGTATTGCTTCCATCCATTTTTTAATCACTTAATAATATTCTATTTTTCTCTACTCATTAGTAAACTTTTTGCCATTAATTTCCTCGAATCAAAGCCTTTGAGAGGTTTATATGAAGTATCGATTAGTGCTGTGCCAACGAAAGCTGATCCACGCCTTATTGGAAACACAGGCGCTCTAATAAAAGCTATTGTCTTGACTCAAGTATCTATTGTGAGCGCAGAGATTACTGTTGCTGACAGGGATACCGGTGGCAGTGGAGCTGTTACTAAGTAAGCCATAGTCTTAATATTCTGTCCAAATTTATGTCTTTAAACCAAAGTAGTGGTCATTCTTTGGGGGTATACTTATCAATAGATTAACACAAAAAATAATTCCATTTTTGGGTCATAAGTTATGACTCATAACTAACAGTTTAGTTAACATTGAATCGACAATAAGTGTCTGTGCAATAAGACCGGTGTAATCGACGGGTTGTTTATTGTGTAGAATATATGTTGAAATGTTGTCTATTGTTTGGGACGTATCTAACATTGGAGTGCTTTCAGACTGGAATACCCGAAGACTATATCTAATCCATTAGAAGCCGATTCTCAACAGAGACTCGTAATTAAGTTTCAATTACGCGATAAAATAGTCGGAGACTTAATGAGCGCTCAGCAGACGTTCGTACAGTTGTTGAATGTAAACACCAAACAAGAGATCGTATTCATCGCTGAACCCGATTCGACCCTCACTTATAAAATAGATCTCAATCTGCAGACCAAAGCTAAAGACTTGAATCACATGAATGGCTTGTATGAGCTCTCAGTGATAGTGGGGGACGCAGTCATTTCCAATCCCATTCAATGGAAAATCGCTAAAATCAAACTCCAACTCTCATCATATGAATCGGCTCCAGAGAAGTCTGTTTCTCCCTTTTCACCCAAACCTGAGATCAATCACCTGTTCAGAGAACAAGAGAAACGACCGCCGCTTATAGTCTCGAATACTTTCTCTATTCTGTTATTGGTTCCAATTGTGATACTTTTCGGACTCGTAAGTCATTCTTCATTTACTTAATCAATAAGAGAACCAATGCTTCGTTGGAAACATTGAAATCAAAATTCAATCGTTTCTTCCATAGCATTGGAAAAGCAATTTGTGGACAAAAAAATAGTTGATATCTGAGAGTCGAGTGCGGATATCAGAGAGCATTTGCCATACATTTCATATCTAATTTAAATGTTTTCATTTTAGTGGTTCAAAATTGGGCTCAATTTGTCCGGCTTTCCATTGGCTTTGTCTGCCCTCATCTTTCACGCGGGACTGGCCCTTATTTTTGGGCTTTACATCTGTTTCTTCATTAAACTCAATATGTTTCAGACGTGTAAATATTTGGCCGCTTTGGGAGTCATTACGTTTCTTTCGGGACATTCACTGTTGCGAAGACTCGCTAAGAATAAAAAGTAGATTAACTTATTATTTAAGATAACATTTTGTTTGCTTTCAATTTTAAATTAAATAAAATTTTATATTCAAATCCATTTGTTTTGGTTTAAACAATTCGACAACAAATTAGTGAATTGATTAAAACCAATGAAAATAAGTAACCATTCCTTGCAATCAACTCTTTTATTAAATTATTGCTGAAAATAATTTAGAAGTAAAATATGTTTAAAGAAATAATTTATTGAATTTATATTCGATTTGTAAATAGTTATAAAGAGATGAATTTTATATTAAGACCTTATTATTGAAGAGAAAATCCATTAGTTATTCGGAAAACGAATTAAGACTTAAATTAGTTGAAAGGTTTGATCAAACGTTTGGTGAAAAGTAGAGACAATCGATTGCGAGTCAATTGTATCCAATAATGACATTAAAATTAAATTTACAAGAAGTCGGAGAGAGTGGCCCCTCTGGGAGCTGACTGCGCGAAATCAGTTTCCGAATCAAAGCCTCCCCTCCCACGACCGCCTCTTCCTCTACCTCTGCCCCTACCTCTCCCTCTGCCACGACCACCACCCCTACCTCTGGCACGACCTCTGTGCGTGTCATGTTGAAAGTGGTCGCCATTAGTTCTAGAAGAAGAAGTTGCAAAGTTGACCTGAAGTCTGTCCATTGCCTGGACTAAGGATGAGAACTGGTCTGAGCACCAAATGCATCCGTGGAAGTGTAGGGAACCATCTTTTAGACGCGATTTATCCGATTTGTATTCAATTGAACACAACTTTCGACTACACTGTAAACAGAGATCGCTTTCAATCGTCACTTTATTAGCGTCTTTGAAGGCAGACATCGAGAAATTACATCGATTGCAACCAATTTTCCAAGATGGTGGACCAGATCCCGGGTCCAACACTAAAACTCCGTCGTACTTACAGTTAGCACATTCAGTAAGAGTGTTGGCACTCATTGAATGCTTGCACTCTTGGTTTGGACATTGATTACAACCCGAAGACTTTGGCATTGATTCAAACGGAGGGTTATTGAAACAGTGCGGACAGAATACAAAACTTTTGTCGGAAGTGCCAGTTTTGAAGAAGTAGAGCAGTTCGAAGTCATCGATAGGACAGCGCAGTTCCCGATAGGTTTTGATGTTTCCATTTTGAGGTATAGAATAAGTTTCATTACAAGTGTGACAATACACTCGTTGAGGTCGAGCTGTTATTAACTTGAGATAACGCCTACACTTTCCACATCTTAAACATAAATGAATGGTCAGCACAAATGGTTCCACATCTTAATAATACCTTGAAATGGGTTTCCCAGAATCAGCCAAAGAAGAGAAGGAGACTTCGAAGAGTTCGTCCATCGCTTGAATGTGTTCAACAAAATACATGAATTTATTTCTGAACTCATCGATGGTATTGTTGAGGATAGTCTCGAAATGAGCCCTTCCAGTAGCGATCTCATTCAGATGCTTTTCGAGGGCAGCCCTTTTCGTGGGCAGAACTAAATCGCTATCAATCTTTTGGTAGCCGTGGACTAAGACTATTCCCAATTGAGTGGGAATACAACGTCTTCCTGAGCCTACTTTTACGTAATTTCTTAAACAGATATTATTGATGTGCGTCGGAATGGAAGCGTCGGTTCCTATGCCGTGCTTTTCCATCAATGATATCAATTCTATAGAAATAGTGACAAATTTAAATAATTTATCAAAAGATTTGTTATTCAATACCTGATTCTGTGAGATAGTCGGGTGGAGTTGTCATCCTTTCAATTATTTTTGCGTCAGTTATCAGGAATTCGTCGCCGACTTTAAGGTTTGTGAGTTTGTGGTCGTTGATAATCGACTGCCACGGCATGAATAGAGTGAATCCAGGGTCAGTCACTACAGACATCACTTTGGAAAATGATTCAGAGCCGATAGCAAAGGCGAGTGTTGTCTGTTCATAACTCATGTCTGGACTGACACTTCCAATAAAATGACGCGCAATATATTCATAGACCCTATAAGTGTCTCTATCGTGGAATTCATTGCTTTGGGCCGCTTTCATAGGAGTGATGGGCGGGTGATCACCGGCGTCGTGACCCGAACGCGGTTTTGTGAACCCGGTTTGAATAAGTTGTTGAACGAGTTGTCCCCATTCTGTGCTCGCCGTCTGTATTTTGAGAGTTGCCATCAAATCAAAGTTATTCGGATATACATTGGTTTCAGTTCGCGGATAACTGATGTATCCCTGAGTGTAAAGGCGTTCTGCAATTTGCATAGCAGTGTGCGGACCAATGTTCAGACCAGAGCTGCAAATCTTTAACAGTTCGACGGTATTCAAAGCATTTGGACGGCCTTTCGTTTTGATCTTTGAAGAAATGGACACAATCTTTGCCCTCTTTTGAGACTTAACTAAATTGAGATAAGACTTCGCGCTGTTCTGATTGAAGTCTCTCCCTCTGTCCCACTCCAGTGTTATAGGGTTTGAGGACTCATTGCTGGCTAAGCGTACACTGACTGCCAGAACCCAATAGGGCTCGGGTTTGAAAGTTTGGATTTTGTCGTGTCGTTCAACGCAAAAGCCGAGAGTTGGTGTCTGACAGGGACCGAAAGATATCAAAGAACTGTCCAAATCTCCATATTTGCCCTAAAATTCAAATTCTCATTAATTATATGACAAACTCAATAGATTGACATTACGTGAAAAAATCGAGTTTGAAATCGAGTGAACGCACAGCCAATCCTTAAATCCAGTTCTTGTCGGGCGTCCACTGAAAGCGATTCCAATTCATTGGGAAGTATTAGGGAACTCATCGCAGACTTTATGTCTTTCTCAGTGATTGCACTGAATTTGGCCCGAAATACAGTCTAAGAATAATTGATTTTATTGTGAGAACCAATTGTGAGCCGACACTAAACCTGAGGGCTTTTGAATGAGATCTTCATCGAAGTGTTGACCGCATTAATCACTTCAAAGCATATGTTTTCCCCCTCTTTGTCGCAATCCAACCACAAAACCAAATAATCACATTCGCGGGCCTTTCAGTCATTAGATTAGACATATGAAGACAATATGAAGACAATAGAAAATAATTACCTCTTTCTGCAAGAACTTGATTAAACTCAACTTAGGGTTTGCCTCTTCTTTAACAGTTGGACACTCAAAGAGCTCTTGTGGTTCAGTTCTGTCCCAATTGTTGTATTTGGGGGCGAAGTTTGTGGACAAGACATGACCGCAAACTGACGTGAATTTAAAGAAAACATCTTTTTGTCCTCTGAATGAAGACTTGTATTCGTGAACCGAAGTCACGTTATTAAAGGCTTTTCGCGTCTTTTGTTTGCCATTTGATAGGATGTTAGCCAAAGACTGGGCCAGAGATGGCTTCTCGGCCACCATTAATACGTTGGTCATTATCTCTCAATCTATTCAATCAAATCTCTTTTAATCAAAGATTTGACAAAATCTAAAAAAAATCTAATTTTTATTAAACCGTTTGCAGTAAAAGCAGTCATTTGACCGATAGATGGCGTGAAACCCATATCTTCCCCACAAAAGTGTCCAACTTTTTGAATAAAAAAAAGCTGATCACTGGTCAGCACATTCAGAGGATTCATATTATGTAAAATAAACAGGGTACACTATACATAATACCACGTGACACGAGTCCACCTCTTTATAAATTATATTTTGATATTTAATAAATTGAACCAAAATTTATTCAAATAAATTGGATTCACTCGAAATAATTGGAATATTTTGACATTTAATACATTATTACAATTATAGACATTAAGACTCGAATTGACTCCATTTATGAAATACTTATGTGACCCTTACTCTAAAACCACTGGCAATAGACCTAATCTTAAACTAGATCCATTTTGGTAAGTTTCAAGATTTACCAGATGGTAAACCCATTTTGCCCAAGATAGTTCATAAATAGACCGGTTGTCTCTTCAAATAAAATTTCAAAATAGTATCTATTCTTCATATTTTCGTTTAATAATTGAGAAGTGATTCGAGGGTTGAGTCCACTTATCAGTAGTTTTCATGATTTTCCACTTTTGAGAGCAAATCATTGGGAGAACTGTTGTGTCGATTAGAACTCAATTCATCTCAAGAGGATGTGGTTCGAGGGGGCAGTATCTGAGATACACTCCCCCTCTGCAAATCAGTGGACGGCTGGATAGTTGTTGTGGTTGTCGTCGAACTTATTTGTTGTTGAATTGACTGAGAAGTAGAACAGGACTGAGAGGGATGTGCTAAGAATAAAGGCTGTAAACCAGAGGAGGAGGGAATAACGATTTGTGTTTGGGGTAAGTTTCCCCGATTCCCCTGAGAGGTAGTGATGATTCGGGCAACAAATTGGTGGTGTTGTCCAATACTATTCGATGAAAAAGGCTGCGCCTGTGTTGACATCACTACCGGTGTGTTGGAAGTACTGCTTTTGGCGGTAATTGGGGTATGAATTTTAGAACCGGAGGCGGGGTTTGTGTTAACCGGAATCACACGAATTCCTTGAAGTGTTCGAACGGCGAGGGATGGCGTCTGAGAAGTAGATGTTTCAGAGGCACTGCTTGAAGTCGATGAAGAATTGGGCTGAAGTACTATAGACCCGCCCGCGGCTGCCATCATATAGGACTTACCCGTCGGCGTCGCTATAGATTACGAAATGAAAGTTATCGCAAATTAAAACCAATTAATTGAGACAAACCTAAAACGACAGAACCGGGTCGGGCACCAAACAGGACACTCGTTGGAATACTGATTTGATGCATTTGATTTGTAGAGGCCGATCCCCCTGTGCTGTTTATATGAGTGCTTGAAATAATTTTAGTCAATGGTCTCGATTGTTGTGCTAAAGTGGTTGAGGGAAGAGTTGTCTTATTGCTAGCATTGGTAAGACTGATGAGCGCCGGTAACTTCTCTGATGCCATACAAGTTGTAACTGAGGTCTGAGTTTTGATAGTGTTTTGTGATATCGAAAGCGGAAGAGTTATAGTCTTTGGAATTTGAACTTTAATTGAAGGCTTCGTTTGTTTGAAATTTCGTGTTTTGGCCAAAGATTTAAATGAATTCGAATCGTTTGCAATCATTTTTGTCAATTCATTCGATTTGATGGCATCCACTCCTTCACAAGGGCTGACATTTGGCTGAAAAGAATCACTTTTCGGATCTATAATACTCTGCTTATTATCACTTATATTAAGAGTGTTTTGAGAATCAAATGTTTTGTTTTCTTTCAGTTTAATTGACTTCTTTTTGTCTATAATTGGCATTTGAACCGAAGATGTGGTAATCACTTCTGATTTACATCTGATATGATTATTGGTTTGTAGTGAGACAAACAGGGGGTTAGACGACAAGTTGCCAGAAGTGGAACCATTGAACGATTCAAATGAAGACAATGCCTTCTCTTTGTTTGTTTTGTCTAATAGTGAAGATTTGAAATCAGAAATGATTTCATCGCTTTTTAATACTTCAGTCGAACCACTATTTACAGAGTTTTCTAAGTTTTCAGCCGAAACTGAGGTGTCGTTCGGGGTTTTGCTTATTTTAAGTGCTTCTGAATTCAGTATATTATTGACCGCCTGATGTATGGCTTGTTGTGTAGTCTTAGATATGATAGATAACTGTCCGGTTGTTTGAGACATTTGATTGTTTTGAGGAGTGGTCACACAATTTGTTTTCCTCGAAGCTTTACTCATAGATCTCTTGGCCTTCGCGGCCGCGATTTGGACCTCATGTAAGCGCTCGAACTCGGCTTCAGTCCTATTCCGGTGTAAATAAATCCAAACTTTTCGGTTGACGTCATACTTAACACAGGGATCCTTTTCATAGTGGAGACGGTCGAGCGCTCCGCTCACTATACCATTGACCTGTTGATCAGAAATGGTGGGCAAAAGATACTGTGAATCTTTGAGGAGTTCGCAAATATCAGCTCTGGTTCCCTCCCCATTGGGAAGTCGTGCGGCAGCGTCTCTCACAAGACTCAATAGAGTGACAAAAGGAGGCCTATCGCTCACAAGAAGTGAGTGCTCTCTCGCTTTATTAGGGCTCGAGTTTGTGTGGCCATTCGCAGCACCGATACCACAACCCTTGACAGGACCGACAACACTCTCATAGCCGTGTACTCGGAATGTGAAGGCTTTGTAAGGGTTCTGATACCGAATGGCCTCTTGTTTTCGATAAACTTCTTTCTCCTCATCACTGGAAGGCCTGACGATCCAATCGGTTAAGCATTTTGCCGGCGGAGGTAAAGCCTGAGAGAAAGTGATCAGAGATGCCGTCGGGTCTTCATCTTTGCTTTTCATCCATTGTTCGCAAAGAGGAACCAATTGGTGATCGCGATCACGTCCAGTGCCTATCCACTGCCATTGTTGGTTCTTCTCCTTGTAGTCAACGAGTGGCACTAAATGAGGTGGGGGCAACACTCCACTCAAATAATTCATAGCCGAAGCAACCATTTCTACGGACCAACCAATCAATGGACTAAATGTTCGAAGTCTTTCTTTCACCACTTCTTCCAATTTATGTAAACTAAGTCTTCTATCAGTGGTTGAGTTCGACATAAATATGTCGCGAAGTAATGAAAAGAAACATTTGGGCGGAGTTTCCAAAGGAATTGTCGGCGTCACTGAAGATGGACTCAACTCTGAACTAACACTCACTGTCGGTGGTATGAGAACAGGTAGTGCTGGCAGTGGTGCTGCTATTATTGGACACTCTGATATCTGAGAGATAGAAGAGGAACTGCCTTTCATTCTAGAGATGAGTGGTTTGTTCGCCGAAACGATGGTTTTATCACTCGATTCCTCTTTTATGTCACAAACTTTTGGTTTTATATTTGAGTCATTTTTAACACTCATTTCGCTATCAATTGTCGTTTCATTTTCCACTTTAATGACTATAGGATCAGGTTTTGGAAGTACTGCCATAGGATTTGATGGAATCGTTTTTGTAATATTAGAAGATTTTGCCTTTTTCTTAGGCGTCGATATCGAGGAAGACTTTACAGAACTGTTTGTAAGGCTTTGAGATGAAGTGAAACCTATTTTGCGATCACTAAATGTGGTGTTTGTAGTGACGGCAGAATTGGTTACTCGAGTTATTATATCACTCAAACTTATGGACTGCGTCTCAAGAGTCGGGTCATACCTATTGTCATAATCCCTGGCCTTCCGTTTTCTTCGATGTTTTCTAAGCATTTCATAATATTGTTTATCACTCATTGGATTCAGTTTAGAAGTCAAACACTTTTCGTCGATACTCTTTGAGTACTCTTCTCCCGAAGAGATATCACTTTTAGTGCAAATGTCTTCAATTTCTTTATGATATCTTAGTTTCACTCTTTCTCTGAGACTTAATGTCTCCGATATTAACGACGATTTTTCTGGTTCTTTGGGTTCAAGAAATTTGTTGGAAATGACATCCGTTTGAATGGAGTGATCAAAAAGTTGGCGTCTCTTCTGAATCACTTCATTCATAAGAACTGATTGTCTCTTTTGTTCGTAGATCTCAAACAACTTCTTCTTTAGACTTTTAACGTCTTCTAAAGCCTTCAACAAATCGGGACTCAATTTATGTAATTTGAGAGAAATGAAAGCCTCAGACAATACGTCGAAATTAAATCGATTTAACGATCCGTTAATCAAGAGTTCAATTGTCTTCAACCCATCACTGTTTGAGAGCTCTTTCGGTAAGTATTTGGTCACCAATTCTTGTCTTTTAGTGTCATTCAAGTGATGCCAAACTGAATCACAACCGTTGAAGAGATTCAAAAATATCTCTTTATTTGTAAATAAGTCGTTCGGCAACTGATTTATCGACGATAACAAAGAGGCGGTCGAACTGTTGGATGGGTTGGTGGCAGAGGACCCGCCACTCGTTGTGGTCACCTGTGGCCCGACTGTGGCCACACTCATCGCATTTGTGGTCATTCTTCTGCTTTTGTTAGTCTTTAGATATGATTTGTAAAGCATTCAAAATAAAACTTTTCATAATTAAAAATAAAATGAATTCAAATTAAATTAAAATAATTAATAAAATAAACTAATAATTAATTAATGTTTATATTAAATGTCATTTCATTAGAGTATAAAAGACTTGAATTCTCTCCAAATTGTAAATAATAATCAAAACCAATAAAAATAAACCAAAACTTGCGATATATTTGACTCTCTTTCACACAACAGATGGCACAACACACTCAACAAATCAATTAAATCACCAGTAATACAACCAAGTACACAACCCAGTACACAACCAAGGTCAATACCATCTCACTTACAATCACTTGAACTTTATTTAACTTTTATTGAGAATAATTAAAATGTGATTCAAATGTTTGAATGCATTACTCCTTTGCCTTCGAATCGTTTGAAAGATTCAAATAATGTGAATAAACCTTTGGATTAAAGTAAAACTGAGTGAAACTCTTTTAGTCAATTGATCCCTTACTCGACTAATGTTAAGATTCGATTCATTTCCATTGCTTTCCACAATTTCTTGGCTCTCATTCTTTGTATTGGGTTTCCGATTAATAGTCTGTTTGTACTGAAAGGCAAAAATGTTTAAAACAAATAAAAATTGATTGAAGAATAGAATACCCGTTCGAATAGAGATATAAAAGAGGACCGAATATTATCCACCGTTTCATTCCTTTTGCAGTTGTTTTTAGGCTTAAAAAATCTAAAAACAGCTGATCTTTTGCCCGAATGAGTGACAGAACTCAAGTCTTCAGATTTTTCCCTTTTAATGGGTTTGATATCTAAACACATGATTAGAGTATTAGAAGAAAAGGGGAACAAAGCATACCATTAGAGTCAGTGATCAATGTCTCAGTGTTTAAGTCTGAGTCGAGAGAAAACTTGTCTTCTCTGCAGTCCATCATTTCGTCGAAATCAATATTACGTGAAATAAGTTGTGAGTCATTGGACTCTCCCATACTCTCTGTCGGTATATCCCTTGCCTTCAATATTATTAAATGAATTTCATTGAGTTGTTGTTTGACTAATGGAGGAATCGGATTACAAGAGGCGAGTATTCCCTGCTGTTCCCTATTATCACAACATTTGTCAGTCAATTGATAGTGTTATGGGATGTCATACCGGGGCAATACTTCTGCTACATTCAAGAGCATGTGATTCGGTAAAACGTAACTATAAATGAGAACAGAATAAATTATAATAGCTCAAATTTATAATAGAGTTAACCCAATGCTCTCGTCTTCATTGCGGGCCATTCTGTCCCTCCAGGCGTACAACTCTTTGAGTCCATATAATTGTTTTGCGTTGAAATTGACTTTACTTTTCTTCAATAATAAGCGATAACTTTCACTATTAAACAGCGGTTTCTCGTATTTCTATCGCAAAGAGTTTAGGAAATACTTTATGAGTTTCATTCATAAAAATACAAAAAGCTTTGGAAATAAAATAAAACCCAATTTTAAAATACAGTCTTTCCCCGCTTAAGCCAATCCCGCAATAGGTAAAACCCCGCAATAGGCCAGGCATTTGTGAAGCACCAACCGCTTCTATAAGCTTAAATAGGTCCCTCAATAGGTAAAACCTCACAATAGGCCAA
>JAQIWF010001232.1:0-12822 GCA_034694965.1 Ceratozetes gracilis | reverse complement strand
AATTGATTTTTTTGCTAACCTCTCAGTTATTAATCCATAAGTTATAATATAAGTTATAATTTCAAACCATTCTATCCGACAGTTATTGGTTTAAAGCAAAAAACACATGATTTATATGACATCAAATATTTATACCATTTCTTCTCTAAACTAAATGCCGGATACATTTAAACCCCCTTTTTTGTAAAAGTAGTTTTTGTTGGAAACCAAATGTTTTCATCATTTAAAATGATATTAGTTGGAAATGAGAAATGTCATTTCACTCAATTATTAATAAGAAGCTTTTCTTAAGACTGAGTCTCCTTGCAGCTTTATTAAATATTTAAAGCAATTACCCGAAAAGTCTTTCGTGGAATAGATTATGAGATAATTAACCGACAGTAATGATAAAATTGAATTTGATCCACCAACAAATTAATTGAATCCTTATTCTAATGAAGACTTCTTTTAATGCCAATCACTAGCTATGACTGTCCAGAAATCGACACAAACTCTACAGTGAACTCCAATTATCCCATTCTTTCCTATTCATATCCATGGGATCTAAGAAGTGGATTCGGATATCCCGTCAACTCTTCAGCGCAACTCAATTGGTAAATGCAAAGCAAAGTCAATGTTTGGCTCAAATCACTGTTTAACTCAAATACTATCCGGTCCTCATTCCAGGCGCGCAATAATATACGTGGAAAGACATCCAATTTTATGGATATTTCAAGTAATTCCGTTTCATTTCTCCTTTAATTCACTCATTCACTAATTGAATGGATTTGTTTGCAGACAAGTATTGCAGTGATATGTCTCTCAGAAGCCTTACTTTTGGCCTATTTGTCATACAAAGTATGTCCCAAAACTAATCCTTATTTTCCGATAAATCACTCCAACATTCAATTGATTTAAGACTAAATACCATACGGGCATTACATCCCACTCCCTTTTTGGCCACCACCAAGGCTCAAAGAGGCAATGTACTTTAAAAAAATAAGAATAGTCTGGGAATCGCCATAAAAATTAAATAAATACCACTCAATGATTCGCAAGTTTCAATTGAGTGGTATTAAATTGCCTTGATTCAATTATAAATATTATCCACGAGAGTTACATTATCTATGGATAATAACGGGTCTAATTGTATTTGAGAGCTGTGATGATCCCATGGGTTAGAGTGAGTACTAAAAGTGTAACTAAAAGCACCCGATTTTTATTATGTTTCTCCAAATGCCTGCAGTTTTATATTGATTTTGTGCTGTATTTCAGGGAAATGTAATGCAAACGCTATTATCGTTTCATTTTATTTTGGAAATCGTAAACAACGCTCCATTTGTGGCCACAGTATGTATTCTTAACACAAATCACAGCTACCAGTGCTCCTCATGAGCTCTTGTCCACTTCAGATAATATGGTCTCCATTACGCAATCTATTTATACCTGGATTTCTCAACTGTTGGTTGGCTAAGCATGCACTCGAAAATATGTTTGTAAGTTTTACCTTGCTTATTAGTCTAACAAATATTTGTCAACTTATGAACTCTGCGTTTAATACACTGTTTTGTGTTCATAATTACCACAACTGAGAGGATTACCACTTATTGGGAATTCATTACAAATTCCATAAATTGTTTCTTTGATCCGAATTTGTTTACCACAAAATCCAAATGTTTTTCATCAAAACTCATTCATGACTTCTACTATAATCTATTAGAAGCTTATGAAAATATACATGGTCATTGATAAATGATTCAGTTATTATTCAATTTCAATCGAGGATTATGTTTATAATTTCAAATGTAATTAGACTTTGAAGGGTCTTATCTTTAGCTTCTTTTTGATTAGAATTGGAAAAGAGCATGCTAATATTCATTTAAGAACAACTGCTTCATCCCATACATAGAACAGATATCGAGGAGAAGACGATCTGTAATACAATGAAACACAACTAACAAAATACAAACAAAAAAGATATTTGTTTTTTCTAAGGAATGCACTCAACCGATAGGAAAGCGAATTATTTTTTATTCGCTGCCAACAACTGAATACTCCTTTCCTTAGCGGCTGAGCCGAGAAATTCTGTTAATGGTTTTATGCCGTAAAAACTCATTTCATTTCCACTTAAATCTTGAGTTCCTTTCTTTCGTCAAAAGATAAACATATAAATTGAAAGACAATCTCTGTTTGGAATTACTAAACAAATGTGTTTTTTTTGAATAAAAATTGGATTTAATTAGCATTTAGTCAATCATTTGTTGGGAAGACATATGTTTTAGAATATTCTTGAATTTTAAAGCACTCGAGAGAATTGTTCTGCTTTGCATGTTTTATTCATGATACTTGACAAGCTATTTTTACTTTTAACAACTTGTTCCTTTTAACGACAAATCACCATAACATTAAATTGACCAAATTTTCCACAGAATGACTTACATCGAGCGATGCAAAGATCACAGTCAGCTCTGTCTCAGAGGCTTATGATTCTGTCGGCCACACTATTATGTTTAATATTTACTAGGTACTTTACTTGAGAAACAATTCAACCACGGTACATTAACTTTGCTTTTATCTGAAGCGTCTGTGGTTATCAGCACTTCCAAAGAGCGGGTGGGCGTAATGTTGATCTCTTCGAGAGTCTGTACTTCGTTGTGGTCACATTCGCTACCGTCGGTTATGGCGATTATAAGCCGGACAGATGGCCGTCACAACTGTTTATGGTTATTATGATATGTGTGGCCTTAATAGTATTGCCCACTCAGTTCGAGCAACTGGCTTATACCTGGATGGAAAGGCAAAAACTAGGCGGGAGTTACAGGTATTTAACATTTGACCCAATTTTGTATACATTTATAAATATTGTCGATAATATCAATACATTTTGTTTGAATACTTTAACTAAAATGAAAGAAATCATTGAATCAGAGAATTTCCACTCTATTTATAATCCATTTAAATGTGGTTTTGTTGACACATGTTTCCCAAGACTTCGATCTCAAGTCCTTTTAGTCATTTTAAAGATCACATACAAAACCGACCAAAAGATTCTTTAATATTTGTTCTGATATATGCGGTATAAAGGAATCGGAATAATAAGACTAACGTAATAACCAGGATGAAAGAGCCAAACTTATGAATCCCTTGGCTAAAACTGGACAAAAAACTCTTTAAAATTTCAATTTAATTATTTGTATTAAATTTTGTTATTCACTATACATTAGGTTTACTTTTGATTTGAGATGAGAAGCACTTTAGATTAACTACCATGGCTACTCTCATAAAGAATATAAGAATAGATACAGAATATATAAAAAAAATTTTGATATTTTTGAATACTTACAGAAGAATGAAATCCTTGTATGAATTGTTATTTTCAAATCCCAATCGGTTTTATGTAAGTCTTATTCATAAAACTTTTTCATTTGTATCCAGTTTTCAATAAAAGTGTAATATTTAGACATTATTTGAGAAACTTGTGTTACCGAGGATTGAAGTGTACTTTTAAGCAAGATGAAACAGTTAGGGGTTACAAATGCATTACTCACTTAGATGTTCAGATTAGACCATTTGACGACATTTATAAATTTAAAATAATTCTTATTATAAATACTTTTAATGTCTTTTCATCTCATCTTTACATTCAATGGTTTGAAATTTAGTGAAACTTTTGACATCAAGTCTTCAGAGATTGTGATTCCAAGTAAAGACTCGTTAATTCATTTTTTTCTTCCCACAGCATTCATAGGGCGCAGACGGAAAAACATGTAGTGGTCTGCAGCACAACCCTTCGCTCGGACACAATAATGGATTTTCTTAATGAATTTTATGCACACCCTTTACTACAAGTAAGATAATCGACCAGTCATTCAGTAAATGTCTCCATTGCTATCATTGATTGAATTACCCACCCTAAATTGCAAGCAGTGATATTCCGCTGTAGTAATTCAATTATCAAGCACATATTGATGAATAAGTCATTGATTTATTTGTAGGATTTTTATGTGGTTTTGTTATCTCCGTGCGAATTGGATACCACTATGAAAATGATACTCCAGGTCCCCATGTGGGCACAGAGAGTCATTTACATACAAGGATCGGCACTCAAAGATACTGATCTGACACGAGCAAGGTTAATACATTCATATTCTTTTTGTATCAAGATTAATCTAAATTTGTGAAAGACGTTAATTAAAGTCTAACATAAACAGAATGAATGCTTTAATAACTGATTACATAACACCAGTTGATTGTTAATTATGTTTGGAAACACTCAGAATAGACTTCTTTATTATCTATTATATAATTTTTGTTCATTTTTCAAAAGTGTCATCGAGTTTATGCTATTCTGTCATTCAAATCACAAGAGATTTATTGATTAAAAGCTCAAATGAAAAGACTATTCGTTGAAAAAAGGAATTCGCAGACAAAGGATAAGAGACTGAAAGAGATTTCGTTCATTAATTTAATAGTGAAAACACTTGTTGTGAACGAGCTTTTCATCAAAAACTTTCGTTTATTATTACAATGAATATGAGATAAAACACTAAATAAAACAGTTGTTAATAATAACGTTGAGATCGATCTCAGAATAAATATTATTCTTGGAAGCGATAAAACCTATTCATAGGAAGCGTTACTTCGTTGATATTCACACAAATTTTAATCAGAGTCTTATTTTAATTGTCTTTGCTTATATTTGCAGAATGAACGCGGCTGAGGCTTGTTTCATACTTGCAGCAAGGAACTATATCGATCGCTCGGCAGCGGTGAGTGTTTATCATGTTCATTAAATGTTTGATTCCGGGCAAATCTAATCTATGGAAAGCATTCAAAAAAGGAAAAAAGTCCATTATTACCTTTCATCAATAATATAAGATAAAGTTATCTAGCTTAACTATGTTGCCTGTCATGTACTTCAAGAGTTTGTCTTTTGTCTAAATATGATTCAAACCTTATTATCTGACTTTTGATAGTATTAACGATAAATCTTTTTTAGTAATACTTTTAATCTAAATATTTCATAATTTACCGAAAGAAACATTTTATTTGCAAACCTATAGAAACAGTTGTACTGAAGATTCAATTTGCATGATTAAATAATGAATATTCAATGCTAGCAAATGTTACAAGAGCATATATGAAATATTTAATTTGATTGAAAATTTTCGTATTTTAATATATTTGAGAGCAAAGCAAATATTGTCAGACATTTGAATATTATTTGTTTTCTCTTTTTTTTACAAATAATTAATGACTTTTTGCATTACTTTTGTCTTTAATATAATTAAAAGTGTGTTAATCAATAGGACGAACACACAATACTCCGTTCGTGGGCTGTCCGTGACTTTGCACCCAATGTTCCACAATATATACAGATCTTCAGACCAGAGAATAAAATTCACGTCGCTTTTGCTGGTAAGTACTCTTGAAGGTTAACAAGTTCACTTCAATAATCGATTAGTCATATTAAATGAGTATAACCTTTGAACTTAATGATGCTTCCACAAATCCAAAGGATCTTTCATTATAGTCGTCTTTTATTCATTATCATTGATTGATCAATGTACATTAAATTAATGTCATTAATGGAATCAAATTATTCCAAATGTGAGGGAATAAAAATGTTGCAAATCTAGAGATTATGGCAAATTCAGCAAAAGTTTAGCAAAAATCAAAAGCCATTATTTTTAGAATATTTTCTGTCATTCAGTTATGTCTTTAAAGTCATTTTCATGAGTCAGACAAAAGAGTTCCTCAACTAAAATATCTTCAATTTTAGTCAAATTTAATGCAAATTCTTCTCTCTTTTTGACTTCAATTCAGTGAAATACACAACGAATGGAATTATTCATAAAATCTCCCAAAAGAAACCGTTTTTTAGTCAAATTTATATTATTTTTGTTTGAATTCGAGGTTTTAATACCCTTTTGATAACTGAATATTCATATTTGAATTTTTATTCTGCAAAATGTTTTTTCACTGAATCTAAAATTCTTCATTTCATAGATCCTTTTTATGAAATTCGCACCAATTTTCACACTTTAAGTAACTTTTAAGTTTAACTTTTTGAGCGATTAATTCACTTATTTTTAAAGATAAATGCATTGAAAGGAATTTCATTTAATAAAAGATAATTAAATTTTTTGATTTACGTCTGTTATCCATCACATTCTGGCTTTATATGAAAAATGCCTGAAATGGAATAAAATTCGCTTCGATAACAAATTCAGTGAAAAGTTTGGATTAGATTTTGTTTATTGAGTTTCACTTCGAGTGACGACAAACGAATTGAATGGCTTTGAAAGTCAGATCACATAATGACTGCTCAAATCAATTGCCATTTAATTGACTTTTTCGAGTCTAAACTCAAAACTTATCCTTTAAATTGAAAATATCTGAATTCACTTCAAATTAAAGCACTTTTGAGTCCAATTTCATTATTTTTGAAATGACTGCACATTTTAATTAACAAAAAGTAATTTATGAAAATCTGGTCCAAAATAGTCTCAAATATTCTTTTGAGAGTAATTTTCGACAAAATTAAGTGTTTTGTCAAACATTTCAGAACATGTCGTTTGCGAGGATGAGTTCAAATATGCTCTTTTGGCCAATAACTGTTTGTGTCCTGGCACATCCACTCTTGTTACTTTATTACTTCATACTTCCAGAGGACAGTAAGTATCACTCTTTCATATTTTCAATTTGAAGATATATTTGAACAAGCTAAAAGCAAAGATGTGTTCTAATTTGTCATTTATATTGAATTAACACTTTCTATGTAAAGTCAGTGAATGTGACAATCAATGTGTTTCTCATCTTTCACTTTCTTTTCAATTAAAGGGAAGGTCAAACATCTGACGAGGAATGGCATCGTTTGTATGGTAAATGCTCTGGTAATGAGATATACCACATAAGACTTGGCGACAGCAGATTCTTCGGTGAATACGAGGGCAAGAGTTTCACTTATGCTTCGTTTCATTCCCACAGAAAGTGAGTTCAAATTTAATGACAAAAGAATAATACAATCGATTATACCATTGACTGATAATACCAATAATAATCAACTGATCCGTGTCTTCACATTTTTGAAGCCTCACATCTGAGGAATCATTTCCCCTGACTTTTACTTCTCTAATATCGACTCAATTTTCAATCTCTCGATCAAATGATTGACTTTTTCTGGGCTTTTGGTTTGAGATTCTATCAAACAGTCTCTTCATTAATGACTGCGATGTGAAATGTTGGGCACATCTCTACATTCAAAGCCATTTATTCTATACTTTCTTTTCCATTCAATCAAATATTATTACTAATAATTTATTAGTTTTTCATTTAATAATTTTGACAAAAACCCCTTGTTTACATTGGAACTAACTAGGTATTTAGAGTAATTGACTAAGTTTAGAAGTAATCTAGAATATACTTATTAAGAAAATTTTAATTAATCATAACTTATTAGATACTTAGCTCTGAGTTATTGTATTTGTTGTTCAATGAAATATAGTTAGGATTGGGTTCTCGAGAGGAAAGCCTGATCTCCAATTTGAGTGTAAATGTGGACCATCCCCCAACTTTTATTAAGGATTAGAGAATCGGATTTCTCACTTCAAACCCTATTAATAAGTTTATCACTCAATCTCTTCACACAATATGTGAGAAAAGTTCAGTAATTCTGTCGATTTAGTCCGCGATTTATTACATAAGTTGTTGTTGGGCTTCAGTATTGCATTTGATTCTCTGCTATTGATTACTCAATCCTACAAATGATGCGAATATATATATATATAAATAAGTCAATAATAAAAGTTTTCACATTTATTAGAATTTTTTCATTAATTTATGGGAAGCTTTTATCGAAGAACTCTTAGGAATTGATCCCATTTTCTCATTTCAATTCATGAGAATAATTGAATTCTTATTCATTTGATTTTATAGACTGTCTCACAATTGAATCAATTTGTAAAATACGCTTTTATTACATCTTTTCCCAATCTATTCACAGATATTCAGATTTTAGATTAGTTTAAGAATTTATTTGTCATAAAATTCTTTAAACTTTTTGATAAGAATTTAAGTAAAATTGAAGGAAAAATAAAAATCTATTGGAAATCTATATTTCACTAAAACCAGGTATAAATTTTCATCTTTGGAGCAATAAATTGAAAATTTTAAGAAACAGATTGATCGACGAAATTGAAAAATTCTTCACTAATACAGAGCCATAAACTGTGAAAGAGTATTATCGGTGAACAGAATCTAAAGTTTTGGCGTTTCAAAAATTTTAATCTTAAGTTCCATAGGAATGGTATCCAATATATCGCTTCCTCAGAGAGTGAGAGAAAGTGTGCAAAAAATCAAAATCCAAAACCAATTTCCAGTTTTAGTGAAGAAAGTGTTTGTTTTGACGAAAATCTGTTTAGATTTTTGGCCAAAATTGATGTCAACTCTTGATTTCTGATAAAATGAAATCCTTTTTGTGGGGAAAGGAGTCTATTTCTATGAATTCCTTTTCACTATACATCAGAACAGAGAATTTCATTGAAGACATATATTTTAGTAAAGCTTCCGGTTATGTACTAAAACGACAACGAAAGCATTTCTCCCAAATTTCATATTAATTATGTCTCAGGTCTGACATATTATCAACTTTTAAATGTGAATTCAGAGCTCTTTTTGAATGCATTTCAGTATTGAAGAGAAAATATATTTCAAACATAACTTTCAAATAATTTGTAAAATCTCGGACAACAATTGACAGATACGGAGTGGCACTAATAGGCATTCAGACAGACATGAGAGGCACGTGGCCAATAATGCTGAATCCTGGACCTTCTTATGTCCTCAAGATATCCGACATTTGCTTTTATATGAATATCACTAAAGAGGAAAACTCGGCCTTTCTTCCCGCCACCGATCGAAGTCATTCCTCCGATTCTGGCAATGGTAATGGAGAGGCCATCAAACCCATGGACAGTGAAGCTCAACAAAATCAGATCCCGAAGACAATGGCTAATGAGATAAATCCGAAGCAATCGATGGAAATGTCTTTCCTGTCAAATGTTCGGCGAAAGAGTTCAAACTTATTCTCATCGGATTCGACGCTTTCGGGCACTAAAATCAGAAGAGATTCGTCGCCGACTCGTCTTAAGCGAGCGGTCACTGAATTTGCAGTCAAAGTGAAACGGGTGACCACTGGTAGACAGGGTCATCTGGAAGTGCCTAAAATAGAGTTCGGGAGTCCAGCCTCGCCCACAAATAAATCCAATGATGTGGTGGCAGCTCGTGGCCGACGGCCCAGTATAGCACCTGTGCCGGCGATGCTGGGCGACAAGGACGACTCTGACAGCGATCAGGACAGTGAACACGAACAGGAAAAGTATTTAGAAATACCTTGGAGTTCACCCGCAGAGAACTCTGAGTAAGTGATTAAGTCATCCGTTGATTAGATAATCATTTAATTTGTTTTTGAATTTCACTCACATTTTGTCACAAATTTTGATTTTTCTCGAAATTCACACGAATTTGACACAAAAACCACTCAAATATTAGTCATAAATAATTGTGAGAATATTTTAATCGCTTTTCGTTTCACGCATTTTGGCCCAAAATTTTTATAACTTTATTCCGATACTAATTGACTGATAATTTATTTTCTTCTCACGAATTTCACTTTCTATGAGCAATGATTTGATGAAAAATAGTCCAATTCTTTGCTCTTGTAATAAATGATTTAATTCTGGTCTCAACTCATAATTTTAATTTTGAGAACATTTGAGATCAGAATCATTTCATTCGGAAATTAGTGTAATTAATGTGGTTTTAAATAATTAATTCTCTTTTATATTAATCTGAGCGAAGGTTTAGGGAAACAATTGTTATAATTCTCAACACTTTCCTTAAATTCGTCCAATTTTTCATCACAAATGTCAACAAAAACATTATATTTCAAACATTTATGACTTAATTATACAATTCTTATCTCACAGTATAGTCAAAGGTTTTCCTCCGGTCTCGCCTTATGTGGGGGTCAGTCCCACACTATGTTACTTAGTCAAGGACAAAAAGCCCCCTTGCTGTCTTCAAATTTCCAAGGTATAAACTCAGACAATACAAATTGAGACAATAATCTTGCACAAACAGCAATGTGACCACTGTCCATACATTCACGCCCGTGACTACAATTGGCAGCAGACCCGCTGCATAATCCTTGCGGCCGACTACGCCTCGAACGGCATTTACAACTTCATAGTTCCACTCAGGGCTCACTTCCATAACCCAAACACATTGCGACCAATTGTTCTTTTGCTGGAGCGAAGACCAGCGCCGGCATTCATAGACGCCATTTCATGGTTTCCTTTAGTCTATTGGATGCAGGGATCTATTGATAAGTATGTCTTCAATCCCCAAATGATTCTCTCAATTGAATTAAACTCTCATTAAATTCAGTAAACGTTTTATTCAAACAAAAAGACAATCAATTCAGTCATTGAACTGAATATTGAATGAAATGTTAAATAAAAACCAATTTCTTTGATTACATTTTAATTCAATTCCTGTTTTTCTTCAATTAAATAAACCATTGATTTGATAGTTTGGATGACCTGATCAGAGCCGGTATCAATTTGGCCGACTCTGTAGTGGTGGTCAACAAAGAGTCGACCAATTCTGCAGAGGAGGACTATTTGGCTGATTGTAATACAATAGTGGCGGTGCAGACCATGTTTAAGATGTTTCCGTCGGCGCGAATGATCACCGAATTGAGTCAATCCTCTAATATGCGTTTCATGCAGTTCAGAGCACATGACGCGTATGCTCTCTCCCTCTCCAAAATGGAAAAGGTGAGATGAGTAGTAATTTTATATTATTAGTAACTTTTCATTTCAGATGGAACGGGAGAGGGGGTCACACATATCATACATGTTTAGGCTTCCGTTTGCAGCGGGCAGTGTCTTCAGTGCCTCAATGTTAGACACTTTGCTCTATCAGGCATTTGTAAAGGACTATATGATAACTGTGGTCCGACTCTTGCTGGGCATAGATCAGGCGCCCGGCTCTGGCTTCCTCTCCTCAATGCGTATCACTAAAGATGATCTTTGGATCAGAACTTATGGTCGACTCTATCAGCGCTTGTGTTCCACTACTTGTGAGATACCGATCGGTATTTATAGAACTCAAAGCACTCAAAGTCCGGATCTGATGGCCGTAAGAAAGGATTTGATTCTGACTTTTCATTAATCACTGGTTTTGCCCAAAAGGGGGTCCAAATATCGTATGACTTTGTGTTTCCTGTGAGCGAACAAATGAACTTTCATCAAATCAGTGTCGAAGTGGAGCGACAAGAGATCACTAATTTAGTGAGGAATAGAATGCAAGACATGGGAATACCTCAAGAAGATTATGGTCTTAATTTGTCTCAAATATATTGAATCCTAATATTTGTTTCTTTAGATAATTGTTCTGAAAAGAGAAGTAGTCTTTCGTTTGTTATAATTAATCCCAACTGTGATCTCAAACTAGAAGAGGGAGACATTATGTAAGACTCTGATGACCTGTGCTCTCATTATTGACAATTTATTTCAGTTTCATAATAAAGCCGAGTCCTATAAACAGTAAGAAGATATTTTTGACCAGGGGCAACTCTATGCGATCAAAGTCTCCTCTTCGTATGAAACGGTCGCGAAGTTCGAATCCAAACAACGGAACCACAGATATTGTGGTGGAAAAGACAGACCAAAGTCCGCCAAACACTCCGCCAAAGACCGAGAATCTTCTGACTGCGGAGGAAAGTACTATAAAAATACAGATCAATGACGAGACGGAAAGCATTTTTGACGGAACTGTCGTTTAATTATTTACTCATTGTTTGACTCACAATAAGAACTTAACGCACATTAATTGATATTCTCATTCAATTAATTTACGCCAAACTCTTTTGGATTCACCTTGATCATTGAGACCATTGAGACATTATTATCATTCGTTGGGTTTTCGTTGATTTTGAACTTTGAGAAGAGAATTAGAGCAGAGTTTTCATCATAAGTACTAAAGTGTGCCTCAAATCCACTTTCCTTTAAGCGAACAAATAGTCATTCATTGACTTCTTTAGAGTTGCGCTCATTATTCAAATCATATATTTTGATAGAAATCCAAATTTAAGACATTTTCCAATAGCTATCAGAATAGCTCTAAAATTACTCAAAAGTGTGGAAAATATCGTCACTTCTTTCGCTTTACTTCCAAATTGATTTCATGTCTTTTCAATTGTAAAAAGTATCAGATTTTTAGGTTTTGAATAAAACTTATTTCTAAACCAATTATCTCTTAATTATACTAATTATTAACAAACGGTCACTGATTTCACCCACAACTCCATCACTTTGTGTCCAAAATTCCGGCTTTCGATAGGAAGGAATGGTAGGTATAATTCATATTCAAAGGATATTCCATTCGACTCCATTCAACTGTAAAGTGTGTGCTTCGATAACCGTATAGAATAACACAGAATTGAACGGATTCTCCCATTCAGTCAACCCTTTTCTCCATATTATTAAATAGTTATCAAAGAGGAGTAAAGACATTAAATATTTTTTATTATTTACTCACTTTATTGAATAAAATTGATTTGAAATTAATTAAAGGTTTAAATTGATTGCAATCATCAAACGGACTAAATAAAGGACTACAGAAACACATTTATCATGATCAAACTTATTCACTGGTAATAGTCAATACGACTAAGAGTTTTAAGTTTATTAAAAGAATTAGCAAAAATACAAAAAGGTTTGAACTGGCTCATTCAAAATTCTATTATAAATTGTTAAAATAATTGAAAGATATGTT
>JAQIWF010001231.1:0-12827 GCA_034694965.1 Ceratozetes gracilis | reverse complement strand
TTTAGCTTAACATCTCAGTTATAACATATAAAATATCTATTCTACTTCTATGATACACATTTTCATAATTGGGCATTGAATGATGACATTTTACTCAAATATAACTGAGATATTGTTGAAGTCTATAGTTAAAAGGTATTATCAGTAACACCTGCACTTATGACATTGTCTTGTGATACATCAATCTTTAGCTTAACATCTCAGTTATAACATATAAAATATCTATTCTACTTCTATGATACACATTTTCATAATTGGGCATTAAATGAAGACATCTTCACCCAAAAATATCATTCAAGTGCATAGTTGAATATTACTAACTCAATTTCCAATGATTTTAATAAGAATCACGAAGCTCGAGGTGAAGTAAAAACTGCTTATTGTTACTCAATATTTGAATATAGATTATTGTAAAAAATGGTATATTTACATACTTTCCTGAGTTATATATTGAACCCTATCTTCTTAATCATGGTTTACATACCTTTGATTTCAAAACTTGAGTGGAATTATTGGGGTATTTATAAAAGTAACTTTCATTCATTAAGTAATTGTTTAAAGAGCAAGATTGTTGGAAGACAACTTTCCTTAGTTGTGGAGGTCGTCGACAGTCCCCTATTAATATAGATTCCTATCGACTGAAAAGAAACCCTTTTCTAAGAGTAAATCTTTCGAGTTATGAAATACCACAACAAAATCTCATTCTTAAGAATAATGGACAAACAGGTATCAAAAATTGCTATCAATTGCATAAAATGATCAGTTTTAGTATATTTGCAAATGTTATGGACGAACAGTAAAACCTTGTTTTGTTCTCATTTCTAATTTTATCAATAATTAGCTTCAATTGCTCTAAACTCTGGACACTTAGAGATAGGAGTCGGCGTTAGTTCAGAGAAAGACATTCCCTATGTGTTAGATAGCGTACACTTTCATTGGGGCGAAAATGATTCTAAAGGAACCGAACATTCTTTAGATTATAAGTTTGGTTCAGCGGAAGTACTGCTCTTTCGAATCAATAGTTATCTAAAATATGTCTCATTTTAGTGTCATTTCGTTCATATTAATGCAAAATATGCCAATTTGTCCATGGCCATTCAAAGAAATGACGGAATTGTGGTCATCGCTGTACTCTTACAACTTAGTTCAATAAATAACAGTGCTCTGGATCCTGTTATCAGAGCTTTGCCACATATCATTATGTATAATACTAGCGCTCTAATTAAGAGATTGGATTTAGGGAAAATATTACCAAGGAATAAACAACTATTCTTCAAATATGACGGCTCAATGACAATGCCACCATGCTTAGAGACCCTGTCCTTTATTATATTTTCTGATTCAATCAAAATCAGTACTTTTCAGGTAAACTCAATTTGATTAAAGATTTGTCTCTCAATTGAAATAATTTGCTTAAAGTTATCCCAATTTAGAAGACTATCAATAAAAGGATCCAATTTATTATTCAATCGAAAAATGATTTCCAATTTCAGAAATTTGCAAAAACTAAACGGAAGAGTAGTTGAAGTTTCAGTGCCTAAAAAAGTTCCTTCAAATTAATGAATGCAACCTTGGTAATTGTGGAAACCTTTTAAATAAATTAAATATGCGATAAATTAGTTCACAGTTTTAAACATTAAAAATAATAAAAGTGTGGTTCGATTGGAGCAAAGTTTGGCTCAATTCCATTAGTAATACCATTCCTCTCATCCCTGACAATGAGAGTGAAAGCATAGTATCGATCGATTGATCCCAACCCTGAGCGCAACCCTTGATATGATTGAGGCTTGACTTGAGTGCCAAAATTATGCACGAATTGCATGCATAGGACTATTGGAGAACCGTTTTATTGATTTTTATAGAGAAAGGCATTCATTGGGTCTCATATTAATATTTGTGATGCATTTGAATCGATATTCATTTAATATTCATCTCTCGTCCATTCAATCAAACATTTCTTTATAACAGCCAAACATTATTTGCATTTTTGTATAATTTATTGTTTAGTTCACAAATTTAGTTAATTGCATATAAAAATTGTTTCACATAATGTTATTTCAAGATAATAACATTTTCAATAATAGAATAATGTGCTGGTTGTCCACAATATCTTAAGTAATGAAGAATGTGAAAGCACTTTTTGTTTTGTAAGATAATTCTGGTTTAAACCTATTTTGAGTTCAGAACAAATTGGTTTCAAAACAACACTAATCATAGATTTTGAACCAAAAAATGGTCATAAAATGTTTCAAATAATTATTAGTCAAAAATACTCTCAAAAGTAAATATTATTATTATAGGACTGTATGTGTGCTGAGCTCACAATTATAGGATAGGAAAACAAGGAATTGTCAGATCATTAAAAGCTAACAATTATGTCATTAAAACAAACATTTGCCGCAAATGTTAGTCTTTTGTGTAATCTTTATATTATAATGACTTCATTTAAAGCAATAAAAGTAGATTTTTTGGGAAAAATGCTATTCTTGTGGAAAGCCATGTGACTCAACAACAGATTGTTATTTAAGACAATAAATAATTTGAACTAGGTTGCATATATTAACTGCTAAGCTTGTTTGCTTAATTTGCCGCCAGGTCAACGAATTAGTTATGTAATAATTAAGCTCTTTATAATTGCTTATCACTTCATCACAATTGCCATCAAATGACCTAGCTTCCAAAATTAGTCGTAGAGATGCAACAAACAGAAACAATGATTATCCTTGATAGTGATCATTGATTTTCTCAATCCATCACAAGTGATAAAATTAAAAACTAGTAAATAGAAGATATCCTTAAATTGATTAATGAATTTGTAATATAATTAATGAATCAATTTATAGAAATTTCGTGAATCGTTCGGAAAGTTATTCATTTAATGGCAACAGAAGTAATCCTTCAAACAATCAGAAATGCCATCAACTCTGCCATCGACTCTGCCATCAACTCCTATAATAATATCTTGAGTTCGAGTCATTAAAATAAAAGAAGTGATAAATCAAAATACAAATGACTTGAAATGTGTTTTCAAAGCATA
Source organism: Ceratozetes gracilis (assembly GCA_034694965.1). Lineage (NCBI taxonomy): Eukaryota > Metazoa > Arthropoda > Arachnida > Sarcoptiformes > Ceratozetidae > Ceratozetes > Ceratozetes gracilis. The sequence goes on along the minus strand of JAQIWF010001231.1, from coordinate 9,790 downwards.
GAATTTGTTGAATAAAAGGCCAATAATTGCTTTCCGACTGTAATTGATCTCAATTTAGTGTTCACTGAAAAATTCATTTATTTTAGTCGACAGGAAATGACAATTTCAACAAACATTTAACGATAAGAAAACTTCTTTTAAATTAAATGCCTTTCCATTACTTCTCATTGCTTTCAATTCAAATAATATTAATTAATTTTTAGATTCAATTATATATACATTTTTGGCATCAAAATTGAAATATAAACCCATTAAGAGAATCATTTGAATAGTATTTGATGTATGAATAAAAATAAATAATTATCTTGTTAAATTTAAGTTTTAAAGTATTAAGCGCTTCACTGAATTAGCAATTCTTACCTCTCAATACACAATATTCTTGCAATTTTAGTTGATATGAAGTGAAGGCAAATAAAAGAGTGAAATGAAGCGAAACGAATGCAATAATCTTTTTATTAAACCGAGTTCTCTATCAATGCATACATTTTTTTATTTAAACTAAACATTCGATTAAACCTTTAAATGAGTTTAAATTGTTTCAAATGAAAATACCGGTCGGAGGGACAGACAGACAGCTCTGTTCTTCGGATTCCAAGTTTCTAAAATCATTTTAAATAAGAAAAAAAAGTATTCGTCAAACAAATTATATTTTGATTGAAACCGAGAGAAACAAAAGTAAATTCGAAATAAACTGTTTTTATAAATGAATTCAGTTTTCGATTGACTCAAACACTTAAATGAAACCAAATCTGAATATAAGGAGAGAGCGATCCAATCGATTGACTCTGTTTTGATTCACTCTCTCTTTCCACTAATCATTTAGTTATGGTTTTATTATAAGATTTTTATTAGAATTTGATATTTAGACCAAACAAACGGCTCCCGGTTTTCAGTTTACGACACGTTTGGTGAAGCCATCGGTCGGCACCGGATGTTATGTTTAGTCATTTAATCGTTTTATTTAAAACCAGATTTTATTCTGATTTTTGCTGTTTTACTGCGTTTTTTGCCCAAAATTGTCGATTAGTGTCACTTCACACCCAACTAAAAGACAAATACATTATTAAAATGCAAATACAAGTGAAGGTCAGACCTGGTCCAGCCTTCGTACATGAGCGCCAAGTTCTCCACATCCATTGCCTCCTTGAGAACATGATTAACCTGTTCAATGACACTAATCTTTTTGTTCTGATCCGGGTCTCTGCCGTCCAACTAATTCAACAAAACATAATCAATAAAAGAGTAACCAATGAATCAGATTTGAGTTAACCTTCATTTTGACTTTTTTCCACACATTTGTCGCATAAGTGTTTCGTTTGACTGAAGAAGAATTCTTGGGATTCGAAGTCTTTTTAGTTCTGTCTTTTTCTGGACCTTTCGATTGATTGGAAACATTTTGAAATCTGGAAGCGTTGACAACAGATGAGTCCACAAGAATTATGTCCTCCAAACCACTTATTTTAGACTCATTTGCAGAAAAGTCGTCCGAAATTTTGGGCCAATTATTCTGTCTCTCGATTTGTCGTATTCTAGCGTTAAGTCTAACGATTGCCTCAGAGTTTTCTTTTTCCATTTGATGCTTAGGAATGAGTTTTCCCTCTTTAGCCAACTCTGATATACGAGCGCCACCATATATGGCTCCGGTATAACCCTCCTCGTGATCGGGAGTCCAATCGATAAGTGGGTCGTAAACGAAGGCTTCCAATAAAGTTAAAAGAGTTTCCTTTCCTTTGCGAAGGACTCTAAGGATGTGTTCGCAGGACATCCGAAATGTGCCCTCAATTCCTGTTATTCCAAACGCATTCACAATGTTTTGAGTCAAACGACAGGACACTCTCTCTGGTACTCGAAGAGTCTTTCCCTTTTCGAAACAGATATTATAGTCGATATGAATTACTTCACCAGTGCTTAAGTCTAGTAGAATGTTATCGAGATGTCTGTCCCCTAACCCAATGATGTACCCAATCATAGACATAACAGCATTGGAATACGTGAAGGTCTGAGTGAGTCTCCAGTAGTCGTATGTATTGATGGACGCACACCACAACTCTTTAGCGATCAAATCGACGGGAGTTTCTTTGGTTAACTCCTGCAACACCTGAACCAATACTTTTGAGGGCCAATCACTTCGATTCACTCCATTTATTCCCTTCGCAACCAATTTCTTACTGAAGATCTCCGACGGCTTATAAATGGTGTCATTCGGACCAATATTTTGAAGGCCTTTATTTGGAGAGACGTCTCGATTCAAAATCCACTTCTTGTAAAACCCATAGAGTGCTTGTCCGCCGTCTACCCATTGAATGAGACCAGACTTATTGCCGAGAGGAGTGACAGAATAGTGTCGCGCTCTATAGTGAACCCTATCCTGTTTGCTGTTATCATATTTGACAATCATTTTGTTGACAATTGCGAGGAACTGCATAATCCTTTCGTCCAAATGTAAGTCTTCGTGACCTTTGAACAGATATGTATGTGGTTTGCCGTCTGAGCCGTAAAGTATCAGTTTCTTGGGTTTAGTCTTCGTGTGTAAAGTGGTAACCGTTTTACAGACGCGTTGTATCGTTATATTAGTGCCGGAAGTACTCGAGTGGACGTTCAGACCGGGCATAGGTATCACTGTATTCTCGAGTGTGGCTAAAATGGGACTAATGTTATCCATAACCAGTTGGGAGCGACCGTTGGCCGCCATCATTGCCTTCTTCTGAATAATTTGCAGTAACTGTTGATATGCTGTCAAAATCATTTGCGGTTGTGTTGGATCTAATGGTGATCGAAGACATTCAATGGTGTCGGCAATTGATTTATTGAAACATCTCTGAAACCACAACTCGTGAGGTGTTTCCGGGGTTTCGCTTGTAATCAATTGAGTCAATTCCAAGAAATAAATGATTCGTCGGAAGAAAATGTTGTGTTTTTCTCTTATTATGAATTCCTTCTCCTCTTCAGACAACAGATTATTGTTTTTGATTTTATCGACTTCTGTCTCGAAAGCAGAGATCTGTTTCTTAAGTTCTCCCAAATGGTTCATAAGAGTCCCGATCCAGACCTCATCCCAGAGAACAGTTATTCGACGCAATTCGTGAACTAATGTCTTCGTCTGAGAAATTAATTGTGGATTTTGTTGACTCAGAGTCTCGACAAGTGCTGCGTAACAGTTCTGCATTAGAGCTGACTCTTCCTCCTGTTCATTGATCACAGCGTCCACATCAAAGTCATCATCAAAGTTGTCGTCACATTCAAAACTCTTGCCGGGAATGGTATCGAATAAGTACTCATCCTTTTTATTGGTGAGAGAACCGGCCACTGCCGGGAATATTATCAGATGCGGAGAATCTCTTCCGATGCGACACAATAAGTCACTAATACTCTGTCGCACGTAATGCTCGGGATGGTTGAGTCGAGAGAACAATTGCAAGATTATGTTCTTCCAGGGCTCAGTTGGTGTCTTCGAGAGCCCCTCTTCAAGGATTTCGCGCATTTCTGGCGCGTGTTTTAGTATTAGACGTAATAATCTAAGCGTTGCGTTCACTGACTCACAACCCGTGTGTCCACTCATTTGCAAGTATTTGAAATAAGAATTAGCGGACAGTTTGTAGAGAGAGTATGCGTTTTCCTCTTTACTTATACTCCTGTTCTCCAGTTTGTCTTCTTCCAAATCAATCAGTTTTCGACCCCATCTGTAACTCCAGGCACCCAAAGCATACCAAGACTTGGCTAATGCCGGGTAGTTATCAACACTGAAGAGCAACAGCTTTCCGATCAAAGTGTCTGAAGAGCCCAAAGATTGCTCGCAATGAGTCAATTCATCGGAACGTCCTAATAGTAGAGAGAAGGCCGGGTGTGACACAGGGTTCAGATTTTCCACATATTTCTGATCGGACTGTAAGTATTTGACTAAAGTCAAGAGCGATCGCGACATTGTTTCCATATATTCGTCGTTTTGTTTGTCATCAGAATTACTTAACAGATGTGACGTACAATTGAGGAGTGTGTCGATGGCAGCCCTCGAGTCCCCAAAACTATACATGAGTTTAGAGCCCTCCCATTGAAATTTTATGAGTTTTGCCGATCGGTTGGAACTATTGACCGATTCTTTTATTACTGTAATAAGTGGTGAGATGTCATTCACTTTAACGGAAACGCAATTTGTAATCAATTGTTGTTTGGCTGACTCCAGAGCACAGGTGTCGGCAGCATATTGTAGAAGAAGTGATTGCGAGAGCTTCAGGTTCTGTTGTTTTCGAGCAACTTTTGCCGAAATATAATTCAATTCATTAAATGAGTCATTATTTGTATTAATGGTATTATTTGTTATCTTTTCGTTCATTTGATGATAAACTTTGGCCCAAATCATGGCATTGACTAAAACACTGGCGTTTGACGAATGAAAACCACTGATAGGACTGAGAGGAGAGGACTTCGTCATAATTTTTGATTCCTTTTTAGAAATATTCTTCAATGCGATCGCATTTCTGTGCAAAACATTTATGAATGGATTCATAACAGAAGGATTGCACAGAAGAGGAATATGAATGAGTGGATCAATACTACTATGGATTAGGTCTTCAAATTGCTTTTCCAGACTTTCGTTCGGTTTATTAAATTGGGAAACACATAACGAAAACAGCTTTGACTGTGATTTATGATACATTGCGTTCGTGTCCCACAAAAGACTGTTTCCATTATCTTCTTCTTCATTTGAAATCTGATCCGGAAATTGTGATAAAGATTTCAAATATTTGTAATCAATATTACGACTGAAAAGAGAGTTATTCGACATTTGGTTTGATTGTTGACTCCATTCAATGGCTTCGTCGAAACGACCGACACTCAGATAGCACTGAACTATTCGATTACTCAAAAAGTCTGATCTGTGGGACGACTTCTCCTCTTCAGCTGTGGTCACATCATTGATAGTGAGGGGAGACTGTGCTCTGAGTTTGTAATTGGAGTCGTACTGATCCAAAGCATTTTCAAAGCGTCCGTTGGCTTCTTCTGCGGCTGCTTTGATCCAAAGATATTTGAGTCCGAGTGTCTGTTTGGCCCAAATATAATACCCCATCACAGCATCGGCTGATTCTAATTGGATGAGCGCTTCGATTATCAAAATAAGGATTAATTCCAAATCATTTTTATTTTCTTTCTTCGAGACCGTAATTTCGCGCAACAGTTCCTGTCCGTGACGGACAACAGTTGCCGGTTCTCCACATTTGATCGCAATCAACATAATTGACATTCTATTCCGTCCGATCCATTCGGCACACGTCCCTCTATTGGTCCTGAAGAAGGTTTTGGCCACTTTGGGCGTAACATATAGTCGCGAAGAATTGCCGTCAATTGCATTATAGATAAGTTTCTCCATATTTTCCATTAGAAGTAATAACATCCGAGCTTTTAGAGCAATGGAGTGCTGACCAACTCTTACATCTGGGATCGAGCCTTGTATTTGTGCGACTCGTCTTTTGATTGAAGCCTCAATTTTGGTGAAAGTGTCCTGAGGTTTGCCCAAAGGGGTACGCAATCGATTGGAGACACAGTACTGATACACGACCAGAAAATCTGTGCACTTCTGTGACTATCGAATACTTGGGTTATATTCAATGGATTCGAATGCTTTGGATTGCTTTTAACCAATGATTGCGAATACTTTATAGGGTTGTCATCACTGACACAACAGTGGAACCAACGCCACAACCATTTATTATCATCTGATTCCATATCATTGAGAATATAGGAAACAATAGATCGAAAACAGTTCGATGAAAAGGAAGAGGACGGGTCTCTTTGCATGAGTGCCATCAAAGATCTTCGTATTTCCTCTGCATATATGAATCCCTCTCTTTTGTTGATGAGGTTTGGACTCGAAAATGTCTCCATTTCTTTAGATTTGGTAACAGAGGGCAGAATTGCCAACAAATTGGAGTAATTCTTCTGAATGTCGACATCGATGTGTCCGATATGCAGATGACATGACTTTCTGTACTTTTCGAAAGCATTGGATAAAACAATATCTGGATATGACTTCAGCACTGATTCCATTACTTTACAGCTTTTAATGCAAACGTTTTTATCCTTAGAGAAGGACAGGTCGGCAATGGTCTCAATTAATGATATCATTTGATTGCATGTACTTAAGAAGTGTTGGTGAGAGAGAGAACAGTCCAATATTTCAAGTGTCCAATCGATGCAAAGGACAGCCGTTTGGTTTGTCAATGACTTCAGTTTTAACACAGATATCAATAGATTAATAATATTTGACAAATGATTGGCGGAGTGGGGAGTCATCGATGTATTGAATAGTAGACTACTTGGGTTGGGCTGAACCGGTGCCGTATTGGGAGGACTACTGATAAGACTACTGCTGGATATGAAGTGCATGTGTTTATTACTGTTAGAGTAGAGAATATATATCAATGAGTAGTGAATTGTCTCGTATTTCTTCGAAAGGTTTTCATTCGAGGGACTGATAATATTTAGTATCAAATCAATGAGAGTGGGTCTGAGGGCCCACATCAGTATCAGTGAGTGCTTTGTGTTCGCGATCTCCACTAATGACACCAAACTGGACTGCACTGCAAGTATGGCTTCTCCTTCGTTATACTTTGAATCGCATTCATTTGAATCGACCGAAAGTGTTATCTTTGAACCCAATAGGACTGTGAGGGCGGACTCCATATCCGACAAAAGACAACGATAGGCCTCTTCAAGAATTGTCACACTTTTAATGGAAAGGATTGTGTGATGTAAAGCAAATAAACTTTTTTGGACACCATTTGAAGGATTGAATCGTAGTTTCTGACACTGAGAACCACTTGTAAACACTTTGTTGACGAAGTCTAGGGTCAGCTCCACATTCATAGCTTTGGCCACAGTTTTCATCAAATCGAGTGAACTTATGATATACTGATTACTTGAAAAGTCAAACGATTCTTGAATTTTAGCCAAATATAACAATAATTGAGGGCTTAATGTGGATAACAGTTGCTTGAAAGGGATGGAAAGGGGGTCAACCGATTCTAACGTGAGTCGAGAGCAGTGATTACTGGCAATCACTAAATCTTCTGATTGTTTGATGACAATAACAGAGTTGACGCGATTGATGATAGTCTTGAGGGCATCGCTCAAGAAATCCCAAGTAATGACTGGCGTCAAGTCCTGAGACTTGAATTTCTCTAAACTCTTGAGAACTGTTATATAGATTCTGATGAGAGCCGCCATTTTCAGAATCTTCTCATCAGAAGACAAGTTTTCATTAGTAGATCGCGATCTTTGATTTGTTTGCATATTTTTCGGTTGAATTAATTGAACTCTGGTTTCGTCCATCAATTCCTGATAAAAACGCTCGAAATCTTCAATAAATTGCCCCAAAAGAGTGACCGTAAAATCGATATCGAAGTGCCAAAAGTCCTTAAGAGATATCAATGCGTTCTCTAAGGGTTTAGTCATCACTTCTTTATGGCATTGAGTGGAATCCAAGAGCCAACCGATAAGAATATCGATTACATCCCGAAAGTGTTGTTTCAATAGATTCGGGTAATGTTTAGCAGAGATTAACACCACTTCAGTGACGGTAAGCAATAACTCGATATTTTCTGCCTCTTCTAAAGCGTCTTTCAATTTGTTGAGAATCGAACCCATACTGTCTTTGACACCTTTCCCCCCATTTTCTATTATTTTATGCAAACTCTTGAGTATAACAATTCGAGTTTCATCTGTTACTGAAGTGTTGTATAAGTCGAACATCCAATTGAAGAGTTCTCTCGAGTGATGAGACAAACAACTGCTGAATGCAATCATACATTCAATCAGTTCTTTAATAATATCTGCAAATAATTTTGTGGTCAAAATTCTGGTCAGAAGTCGCGTCACGTCTTCGATAACTCTACTGAATAAAAATGAGACCAAATTATAAAGAAAGTTAAGTTAAGAGAGATATGTATATACCGGGGCTTTTCAACCACTGCTCGAGGAAAGGATTGGGTGCTGAAGAGTTGGGTCAAGTCTTGTAAGTACTTCGGCCATAACCTCTTCTCTCCCGTCTCGAACTGTTTCATACATATCTTCAGTTGTTTGAGATCCGACTGAACGGTGGAAACACTTTTCTGAAGAGGCGCTCCTTCGTAGCCATTAGTTGACCGCGAGTTATACGAATTGTTGTGATACCTGTCCTCACTCTGAGCGCCATTTCTTCGCTGAGTGGACACAAATGACCGCGAATTATATGACGAGTTATTACTGTTATTCTGACGATAATTATAGACCATATCAGTGACCAAACCGTTCGACTCGTTATTTGATCTGTTCTTCTCGTTCTTCATATAAGACATACTCTCCTCTGGTCTGGAGACCAATCATTCGAAACTTATCTCTTCTTTGAACTAAATATAAGACAAAATGAGTTAAAACTAAACGGAAGTAAAATTCAAATCAATATTCAAAACGATTGTGAAATTCGTTAACAATTCGTAAATAAATTCAACGATAAGTGAATCCAAAGTATAGTTTAAAAGCCAATCAAATGACAAACCTTTTGATCACATCTTGTATTCAATTGAAAATAAATTCAAATCAAAACCAAATTAAGGAAAAATCAAATTAAATAAAATCAAATCAAAAGTAAATCTTCTGAGAAGAGTATTGAATCCAATGTCCATTCAATGAGAGTTATTGAGGAATCACTTCATTGTCTGAAAGAAGATAATGAAAGCCATCGAAGACTTAATAAACGTTTAGTAAATGAATTGGTTTTAATCGAAGCAAACATTTATCTGTTTTTTCATTCATTTGTAATCTCCTTTCGTTCAATGAAATCACAAACAGATTTGGACTCCAATAACACACAGCACTGACATCTGGTTGTCGTTCCCCACAAACACTCATTTGCACAGATTGTACAGATTGTGCTAGATAAACTTACAAAATGAATTCAACTTGATTTGCGATCAAATAGTCCCTCCCTTTCAGTTCACTTATTTAAAGGAAGTCTTCCCACAGACTGTTGTTTGAGACCCACTTATGAGGAAATATCAAATGTTTGGCTCAAATTCACACAAATTGATATCAAAAATGAGTTACAGTCGAGGCTCGATTTTATTCTTCAGGTGGGACCAAGATGTTGAGGGATAAATTCGAGCCATAAAAAGCACTGAAATCTATTACAGCGGTTTCAATAAATGAGGGATAATTTCGAGCCTTTTTTAACATTAGGGTTTATGAGAATGGCTTTGGGGTTTGGGATTTGGTGGATAAAATCGAGCTAGGGATAAAATCGAGAGGGATAAAACAGAGCTTTTACTGTATCCAGTTCATATCATGTCTGGAAAATTATATAAATATTATTCATTGTTTTCCAACCCATATATACCCTGATTGTTGTCCTTGGCTTTCACATTAAAGTAGAGGTTCTTCAGTTAAATTAAATCAGATTTTTGATTCCGTTGCCATTCATTTATCAAAAGTTCTACCATGTAACTTTAATATAGAATCAGTTGACAATGCTCAGAATAAGTAATTTTCACTTCACTATTTATAATATTAGAATAAGTAAGGTTGACAATGCACATTTCATAATTGATAATTTTAGTTGGGAGATTTCTTATGGTTATTTAAATTTTAAAAGATTGGTCTAGCATATTTGGGGCTACTCTGGGAGCTGAAAAAGAAAATCAAAGAATTTAGGAAATATACACTTACTTTTAAGCTAAATCATTATATATACAGTATAAGGAACTTAGAAACTACAAATTAGAAGTCCTTACTTGAATTGAAGAGGCAGGAAGTTTTGGCT
>JAQIWF010001230.1:0-12832 GCA_034694965.1 Ceratozetes gracilis | reverse complement strand
AATAAGTACCGCTCCGAAATAAACTGCACTTGGACAATTGAGGCACCGCAAAACAGCTTCACTATTTTAAAATTCAATGTCTTCGATACTGAACTTGGTCATGATGAATTGAAAATATATAAAGGATCTATCTCAAATGTGTTGGCTAATTATAGTGGGGCTAGCATGCCGAAAAACATGTTATCGAGATCTGATTTTCTCATATTAAAGTTTCAATCTGATGTGCACACAGAGGGAAGAGGATTCAACATTTCATACAAGATTATTACGCCAGGTACTATTTTACAGATTTTTATTTAGTAATATTTTTCAGAATATTCCCTTCATCATTTTTTTTTATAATTTTTGATTTATTATTCATCCTGAATGAATTTTTTCTTCTAAAAATCTAAGTAATCTAAGTAGTTATTCATGGTATTTCAGAAATGCGTGATATGGGACAGTCATATATAACTACGTCACACAGTTTAATAAATATGATGCCCAAGGAAAATAACTCTGAAATTATTATTGGCCATTTTGATAATTACAAAAAAGTTATCCCAAATTTGGAAGATATTTCAAATTGTTATTTGTTTTACTCACTATTTTCATCTGGTTTTCACATATATTCTTCGCGTAATTTTAATATCAAAACAATTAAAAGTATTGATGACTTCGCCTACGATTCTATTCATGGCTTAATATTTTTGGTCAATAATCTCAGATTGTCTATTCATGTATTAAATGCGCAAGATACATGCGCAAGTATCTATCTAAGTTTTAACATAACCGCACACATCAAGAGTTTTAAGGTAAACCTTTTAAAATCAACTCTTATTTCATGTGTTGCATTATGTCCAAAAATTATGTCATCAAATTATGATGGATCCAATCAGATTACTCTTTACTCAAATTATAAGCAAGTTAATAATTTAGCAGTTGACTACGTAAAAGAAAGGTATTTTTTGTGGATAACATACACTACTCTTTATATTCAATTGATTTCAATGGCAATAATGAAGAATATTATTTGACATCAGAAACACTCTTTAATTCATTGAAAAGTTTAAATGTTTGGAAAAACAATTCATATTTGTGTAATAATCACTATATCTCGCGAATTAGCGAGGTTGATTGGCATATACCTAGTGCTGCAGTTCTTTACAAATCTTATAGCAAGGCAATTCAAACCAATAATAATAATCATCATTTTAAAGGAAATGTATCTATTTTTTTTGAAAATGAGGCTCAAATTATCAAGAGAGATAAATTCAGGAATATGTTTGTTCTGGATACTGAAACAAACTTTACAAATAAGTGTGAATTTGCTCGGTGCTCAGATTTATGCCTCCCTATTGGAAAAGGTTTTCGCTGTCTCTGTCCTTCTGATTATCATTTTATAAATGGGAGTCAATGTATTAGCGTTTTATATGAAAATGCATCAAACATTAGATCTAAGGAATCGTACAAGGTATGTTATTTATTTTAAATCGATTAGAATGTAATGTGTATTTCTACCAGTTTGAAGAGATTGAAATGAAACTGGCTCAAATTAAGAAGGAGGTCATAAAATTGAGATCTTCATTAAATCTATCTAGTTCAATTAATGTAATCTTGATTGTAGTAATTATCGCTATAATCCTAGTGTTTGTATACTTGTAAGTAAAATCAATTTTATGAACTAATTCTGATATTTTTCATAGTATCCTAAAATTTAAGAGAATGATTAAAGTACCAAGCACAACAAATGAAACCAACTTTCCTTTGATGGAAAGAGAAGATATAAGTGAATCTTAATTTTGAACTAGTAACTTTGTTTACAATACTTATCTTAATTTATTGTTATGATTTGTGAAACAATTGTAATATTTTTACCATTTTTAACATTAAATAAAAGAAATTAATATCAAATTTAACCTTGCCATAGCAGAAGGTATTTATGAAATAATTATTTATATCTCAGTCAGGGCCCGTCAAAAAGACCCAAATAAAGACCACAGCTAAACATTTATCATGTACAACCTTTGCTTATTTAAATTATTAGTATTCAAAATGAATAGTAAATGTGAATATGCATTCTCAAGTTTATAAGATAAACTAGTAAATAGCAACAAATTACACACCAAATTTTAAGCCCATAAAACATTTTGACAGGCCCTGATCTAAGTTATCGACAGCTTATTCAGCGAATATGAAAATTAGATTGTAATGTGGCCAACATATAAAAATATGCAAAAACATATGAAAAAGGTTTCACTATTTTTTTGAAAATTAAACAAAAGTTATAAAATCAAATTTAATTATTTATCCAAAACTGTATATTATTTACATTGAATTAAATGAGAGCTAAATAACTATCTTTGAAATGAATGCAATGGAGTATTACATCAGTCATCCCATACCTCTCCCGAAAAACCAATCAATATGTAAGACATTCCGAGAGTTATCTCAACCGATATCTTAACCGAAAAGTCATCAAAAGTTAAGTTTAGATATTTTTTACTGTATTTAATATATTATTTATTGACTTTATGTTAAAAACACTTATTTTGCAGTATTTTCTAAATTCAACAAAAAGTAAAATTATTTTTACTTAATGTGAAATAGTTTTTGAGATAATTTATAAGTCGGATAAGTAAATAAATATTTATAATAGAACTAGGTGTATGTTATTAACAATTTTTTAAAATTTACTCTGTAGATATTGTAATTACGTAATCAAACGAACAAATTATTTACTTAATTAAGTTACTTGCTTACTTATTCGTACTTGAAATTTGTTCCGTGACTTAATTATAAATGTATTTAAAATACTGGGTCATAGTTTTAATTCTGAAAAATGTATCCAGCAATGAGAATTGCGAAGGAGGTGTTATGGAGTTTACATCTAAGAGAAATGAAATAATCAGTCCCAATTTTAATGCTCTTGGTGACTATTATAAGTACAATAGTTACACATGTAACTATAAAATAACAGTCCAATTCGGTAAAAGTATCGTGGTCAAATTTGATAAATTGTCAAGTCAAAGGAATCACTATAATATGAGAATATTTGATGGAAACTCTTCAAAATTTCCACTTTTGGGCAGGTTTTGGGGAGAAGACATACCACCTTTGATAGTAGCTTCAGGAAACCAACTTTTTATCAAGTTCACAGGGTTAAAGGGCGATGGAAATAGATTCAAAATGAGTTATCATACAATTATTCATCAAGGTATTTTCCTTTACGACTTTCTTACATTATGATTGATATTTGTTTTATAGATAATTGTAAACACCATTTGACAGCACTGGAGGGGAATATTTTCAGTCCAAATTACCCGAATGATTATTCTGCTGAAACCTATTGTACATGGACATTTCAAGCACCTTACCTGAGTTATGTAATGTTTAAATTTAATGATTTTCAAACACAACCTATGCAAGATCAATTAGTAATATACAATAATATCATGGATGAGGAAAAGGAACAATCAAAAATTGCCACTTATAGTGGTAGAACCTTGCCTAAAAATTTTTTTGCCCAAAGTTTTTTCTCCACAAATGTCTACTCAAAAAATACTGGTCTTGTGCTTAAGTTTATTTCGGATTTGGACACACAGGACAGGGGTTTCAACATTGCCTACAATATTATAACTAAAGGTAAAGGAATTAATTATGCATAAATTGAGAATTGTCCAGATAATAAGCATGGTGAATATATTAAATTATTAGATCAAAATACAAGTTAAAAGGAGAGTACCACATAGGTACCGACTGCAGGTGGGGGAGGGTTCAGGAGTAGAATATTTTTCTATCAAGGGACGTAATGTTAAAATAAATTCTTGACAGATGGGTTATTTTGGCTAGACCCTCCCTTTTCCAACTCTGGTTGAAAACTTAAAATTTATTATGTTTTATAATCCAATTTGTATATTTAAGGTAGTGATGTGGGGACAGCATATATAACAACTCCTTTTGGTTTAATCGATATAATGGAGGGAAGACCTTACACATTTTATTTTCATGCTCATCGTGAACGCCCCAAGAAGATAATAACCAACGGAAAAATAGAACAAATGTTTGCACTCATACCCCCGGTATTTCATATCTACTTCAAAAAATACCTTAATCCCCAAATAACTGTTGGAAATATCGATGACTTCGCTTATGATTATATTCACGGCTTAATATTTTTGGTCAGTTATCGCATGAATAACATAGCAGTGCTAAATGTGCAAGATTCAAACGTCTATCTTGTTTTTGACACCACAACCCAACCAAGAGATCTAAAAGCAAACCTTAAAAACTGTCGCCTTATTTGGTATGTTATTGGGTTTGAGCCAAATATAATGTCATCAAATTATGATGGATCAAATCAAACCACACTTTATTCAAGTTCTAAACAAGTAAACAATTTGGCGGTTGATTACCAAAAAGAAAGATATTTCTTTGTGGACACTAAGGATCACTCTTTATATTCAATTGATTTTAATGGCAATAATGAAGAATATTATATGACATCAGAAACACTCTTCTATTCATTGAAAAGTTTAAATGTTTGGAAAAACAATTTATTTTTGTGTAGTAATCACTATATCTCGCGAATTAGCGAGGTTGATTGGCATATACCTAGTCTTGCAATTCTTTACAAATCTTATAGCAAGGCAATTCAAACTAATAATAATCATTATAACAATTTTAAGAGAAATGTATCTATATTCTTTGAAAATGAGGCTCAAATTATCAAGAGAGATGAATTCATGTATATGTATGTCCTGGATACCGAGACAAACTTTACAAATAAGTGTCAATTTGCTCAGTGCTCACATTTATGCCTCCCTATTGGAAATGGGTTTCGCTGTCTCTGTCCCTCTGATTATCGTCTTATAAATGTGAGTCAATGTATTAGTGTTTTACATGAAAATGCATCAAACATTAAATCTCTGGAATCAGATAAGGTTTTTATTTTAAAACGATATTGGTATGTAATGTTTTTCTACCAGTTTGAAGAGATTGAAATGGAGCTGGCTCAAATTAAGAAAGATTTCATAAAATTGAAATCTTCTTCAAATCTGTCTAGTTCAATTAATGTTATCCTGATTGTGGTAATTATTGCAGTAATCTTAGTGTTTGGATATTTGTAAGTAAAATCAAAATTTTATGAACAGATTTTGACTTAAGTTATATTTTCCATAGTAACCTAAAATTTAAGAGAATGATTAAAGAACCAAGCACAACAAATGAGACTAACTTTCCATTGATCGAAAGAGAAGATATAAGCCAAAATTAATTATTAACTAGTAACGAATAAAACTATTCAAGTTTCTGATATTTTAGAAATTTGATCATGGCTAAAGTGAAAGTCTACGAAAAAAATAAACCTAATTATTTTTTATTTATAACACATTTTTAATATATTAGATTAAATTTTTAATGTAAACATTTTGTCTTGATAATTTTCTCTGATTTGTTATTATAAACAAGTTATTTTTATCTTCAATATAAACAAATATATTTTGATTCCCATGTCATTTATTTTACGGGGGATTATTTTGCCTGTATTTAAAAGAGAGGGATAAATGATTGGCACTTTAATTACTTCGAATAGACTTGGTAACTTTTGCAAAAAAACGTTATGCCTATTTAAATATTCCGGATTCTTTATGGATTTAAGAAACTAGCCTGTATAAAATTTAACTGATATTGCCCTTGGGTAATTTCTGTTATCAATTGTTAAGATAATGATTAAAAGTTCGGTTTTTTCCTTAAATAATTTTATAAGAAATATTAAACTCTCAGAAATTAAAATAGAAATTAAAAACATTTCAATTGTGCCTAGTTCTATTTATAGTAAATGTTTAACCATTAATTTGTACTAGTTAAAATGTACATGAAATTGCCAATTATCCTTTTAATTTTTATATGCCGTTCATTCGGCGATAGAACAAATTCATGTGATCTTGATAAAGTTATCGAGTATACCTCTAAATCTGGTAATATAACGAACCCAAGTTATCCAGAGCCAGATTACAAGTTTATGTGTAATTATAAAATCACCGTGGTAGAAAATAGAAGTATAACTCTCAATTTGATCGAGTTTCAAACTTCAATCGTAACCCTGAGTGTTTATGATGGCAATTCTGAAAATTACCCACTATTGGGCAAATTCACTTATCACTCTAAACTGCCACAACGGATAATTTCGACCGGGAACAATTTATATATACAAATCATTTCTGACAATTTATATTCCTCTTATTATACTGTAAAATTCAGATTGGTCTATACTGCTATTAAAACACCAGGTATGTTTTTAATTATATTTATATTATACTAATTTTATCAATAAATAATATTTCAGCTTGTTATGTTATTTTAAATGCCAAAGAAGAAAATATTTATAGCCCTGGTTATCCAAATAATTACCCTTCAGAAATAAATTGCACTTGGACAATTGAAGCACAGAAAAAAAGTTTCACTATTTTAAAATTCAATGATTTCAATACTGAACTTGGCCATGATGAATTGAAAATTTATCATACTGAACTTAGTCATGAAGAATGGACACCATATCAAGGCTTAAAAATGTTGGCTAATTATAGTGGTGCTATCATTCCGCAAAACATGTTATCTAGCTCTTCTTTTCTCATATTAAAGTTTCGATCAGATATGGACACAGAGGGAAAGGGATTCAATATTTCATACAAAATTATTACACCAGGTACTAATTTATAAGTCTTTATAAGATTAATTTCCCCATATATCTCCTTGATCAATTACAATCCAAATTATTATATTTTAGAAATGCGTGATATGGGACAGTCATATACATGTATTAAATGTGCAAGATAGAAATATCTATCTAAGTTTTAACATAACTTCAACGATAAAAGGTTTATCTTTAAATCTTGTAAAATCAACAGTTATATCATGTGTTCGAGGATTTAACCCAAAAATTATTTCATCAAATTATGATGGATCAAATCAGATTACTCTTTATTCAAATTCTAAGCAAGTTAATAATTTAGCAGTTGACTATGTGAAAGATAAATATTATTTCGTGGATAATATTGATTACTCTTTATATTCAATTGACTTTAATGGCAATAATGAAGAATATTATATGACATCAGAAATACTCTTCTATTCATTGAAAAGTATTAATATTTGGAAAAACAGTTTATATTTGTGTAATAAACACATAATATCCCGGATATACGAAATTGATTTGCATGTACCTAATGTTGCAATTCTTTACAAATCTTATAGCAAGGCAATTCAAACTAATAATGATAATTATTATTACAATTATTATTACAATTTAAAAAGAAATGAATCTATATTCTTTGAAAATGAGGCTCAAATTATCAAGAGAGATGAATTCAGGTATATGTTTGTCCTAGATTCTGAGACAAACTTTACAAATAAGTGTCAATTTGCTCAGTGCTCACACTTTTGCCTCCCTATTGGAAAAAGTTTTCGTTGTCTCTGTCCCTCAGATTATCATCTTATAAATGGGAGTCTATGTACTAGCATTTTATATGAAAATGCATCAAATATTAAAACTATGGAAACATACAAGGTATGGGATTTATTTTAAATCAATATTAGTATGTAATGTGTATTTCTACCAGTTTGAAAAGATTGAAATGGAGCTGGCTCAAATAAAGAAAGATTTTATAAAATTGGAATTCTCTACAAGTCTGTCTAGTTCAATTAATTTAGACATAATTGTGGTAATTATCATGGTAATTTTAGTGTTCGGATATTTGTAAGTTATATCAATTTTATGATGAAATTCTAATTTGAGTTTAAATTTTTTTTAGTATTATAAGATTTAAGAGAATGATTAAAGTATCAAGCATAAAAAATGAAGTCAGCTTTCCTTTAATGGAAAGACAGGATGCCAGCGACATTTAATTATGTACTTGTAACTTTTTATTTTATATAATGAATAATACAAAATAGATTCAAATGTGGCCATCACCCCAGACACTTTTAAAATACTTAACAGAATTAATCCAGGATCATTTGAAAAAGTTCAACTATTTTTGTATAATTAGTTTTATCTAGATAAATCACTTATAATTATAATGTTTTTACTGAAACAATTTTTAAAATTGATATTCAAGCTCCTAAAATGTAAAAATAATGTTTCTGCTTAAAATTAGAAATTATATTGTAACGGAACTTATGGTAGAGCTGTTTAGAACCGTTAAATGTGGGTCACAATTGAGTAGAGGTCTATGAGTAAGAGCAGTGCAATTAGGGGTTTAGGCTAATTAACAACTGAAGACCTCAAATGGAACTGATTTCCAATGAGTGGGAAGTCTGGTAAGGAATACGACTAAGTATTGAAGGCTTATGGCCAACAATACAAAGTACCTTGTATTGGGTGGTCAGGTCAGGATGGAAGGCACGGCAAGTGTTGTAGTGCTCGTGGTTTTGTTAGTCGGAGTTAGACCTCAGTCATCTTAAAACTCATCTGAGAGCAGATTCGTGAGATTGGGTCAGGACTTTGCGATTAAATGAATGGTCAAAAGATTAACATTAAAATGACTTTAATTAACAAAAAGTAGAGTTACAAAAGAGATGTGTACTGAGCAGAGCCTCAGACAATAATGGCTTAAAGAGAGACAGAATGCCTTCTCTTATATACTGTTTGCTTGGCTAGTGCTACGTGACTAGCCTTGAGGTCGAGAATGAGCTCGAAAACTGGTGTACAAACACGTACATGATTTGAGACATACATTGGTATACTTCTGAGAGTTTATATGGAATTTTACTGACATTAATACAACTGAATATAAGTTTAATAGAAAACCATTGATATGTGCAAAAGGCACTGAATAACTGAAGGTTAAGTCTTATAAGTGTTGAGTATTTGAAGATTAACTGACTGATGTATTGCCTGTTGAAGGTATTTGAGCCATAGTCTGGTGCAAAGGCCTTTGCGTCAGGCTATGTTTGTGTGTGATGACCAAGATGGTCGGAATTTGGTCTTTAATTGATTGAGTGATTTATGTTTTATCACAATATAATGATTCTATTATTTACCAAGATAATGATTGTAAATTTATTTGCACTAATATAGATCAATTTATATTCTGTCTAGTGAATCAAAATTGTGTGGGGCAAAAAATAGTCATCGAGGAGTTTTTAATGATACACTAATAATTCATTTTTAAAGATTTTGATTTTAATTTTTTTAACATTTACATTTCAAATTATTCAAGCTAAGTTCTCGGCATTAAGAGAATGAGATGGCAAGTGACCACATCTAGAAATAGCATTAAATTAGCAGCTGTTGTGTAATTTATTGCCAATATCTAACTTCTTTCTCAAACTGAGATTTCTTATTTAAATTAGTATTATTTGTTTACAAACATTTGTACCATTATTTCTTTGAAACTTAAATTCTTAACAATGGTTAATTTATTCTCCATTAATATTTAATATAATATGTATAAGGTTAGTTATGCGAATATTTCTAATCATGTTTGCGCTAAAATTGTGACCATAAATGTTGCCAGTTGCAATTACGTGAATTAAGAGCATAATATGCTGATGGTAGGTTTTAAAAATCTTGGACCTGAGGGGGGATAACTTCCACCTTTGCAACAATACTGTTAAATATTAGCTAGTTAACATTGTTCGTTTGCATCATATTTGATTCTAATTAAATATAAAATACAAAAGTTCACCAAAATAGACCATCATTGAAATTGTTAGCCCACTCAGTAAGAGTATAAAAACACCTTTC
Organism: Ceratozetes gracilis; assembly: GCA_034694965.1. Taxonomy (NCBI): domain Eukaryota; kingdom Metazoa; phylum Arthropoda; class Arachnida; order Sarcoptiformes; family Ceratozetidae; genus Ceratozetes; species Ceratozetes gracilis. The sequence continues at coordinate 3,105 of JAQIWF010001230.1, read as the reverse complement.
GTTTCAATTATTTTGATGGCTTTAATTCGGAGCTCTATTGGGATTTCATATTCTGTGTCCACATCTGGTCCATAGCCTTTGGGGATTAGCGTCTTAAGCACTTCCTGTTCATATAAACCGCTTTCTTGAAAACGACTCACTCTATAAAAGTGATAGAATTTACAATAATTTAATTACTAAATGGTTTAATTTTCCAGGATAAACAGAAATTATTATTGCATATATGGAAGGGATATTGAAGTTACATGGCTATTAGGGGGATGGAATTTAGACCCCTTTAATCCCTTGGTTGTATTGACAAACATTTTCAGCTCAGCGGTGGAGTTATATTAAGTAATATCTATCCATAAAGTGATAATTTTCTCAAACCCCTGACTCTCTTCCTGTAAATGATGAGCCCATCACTGATTTTCAAGCAGTAGAGATTCAAGCAATTAAGTGTAAATAGCCTGGTTGATTGATTTGTGACAAAATACCCTAGTTCTACAACACCCATTAAAGATTATTCTAAAGCATTTTTACCAAGATATTCTTTAATGTATATTTAAGCAAAAATGCCTTTAGAGTAACTTTCAATAAATGTTCTGGTTTTTTGCAAAGCTATGGTTGAATATTTTTGAAATTTACATTTTATCAAATTCTTTTCCATTGAATTTGTATTTTCTGTGCGTCAGAAAATAGCAAGATTGACCACTTTCTGGTTTGGATATATAAAATTCGACCCCTTCTAAATATTGTCCCAACAATTCTGGGAAATCATTCTGTGCTCTTCTCAATAATACATAAGTGAGCAATTTGTTAGCAAAAATGACCATATTGTTTGTTAACACCTCCATAAGCATAACCCGCCGTTGACTGGAATTGAAATAAAGCTCGAGTACGTCTACTACTTCTGTCCTTTTAATAAACTCGATTGCCCTTGCTTCATTAGTATGGAACTCGGAAATCAGGTTATCAGGCATTGCTTCATCAAATGAAAAGATCTTGGAATGTTTCCAGATTTCCTTTATAAAGAGATCATCCTTTACAGTGATTTTGTTGATTATCGGTCCACTAATTATGAGTTCATACAACTCTCCCGAATAAATGGACAGAAGAAGAGTATTAACCAAAAGCCAAATAATGGCCAATAGTCTTGTCTTTATGTCCATCGGCTGTAATTCAAATGTATCGGAAAGAAGTACAGAAAAGTAGTCACAAATTGACTCAAGAAAAGCATTGAATGAACGTTCGTTTAGACCATACACTAAACCTATGGCCAGAATAGAGACAAAGAGTCCCAAATATATTGAGTGATCCCAACAGTTGAGAAAAGCAAAAACTGGTTGATCAACTTATGTTATCATGGTTAATTTAACAGAAATTAAGGATAATTAGTTTATTATTTCAATAACTTTGAGTAAATTAGTACTTATGTGTGTTCTGGCCATAAGTACCGCTCCATCCATTCCCCCGATATAACGCGTTAGTTCTGCGTCTGCGAGTGTTAATTGCATTTCATCAAAAATCATCCTGATAGTAATTGGCATCATTAATATGTCTGGCAATTCATCATGAATGGCGTAATAATGCAATTCCTCTATTAACAATTCAATCCCATGTTTGGGTACGGGACGCATAAAAATGCTTTAAAAAAGAATTATATCAAGTTTAATCTTGCTCAGTTTAAGTCATACTCAGTATTGATATGTTGAGCGAAACTCTTCAACAATAGTATTAATGGACCACAAAATTGATAGTAAAGGACAGAACTGTTGTCTTCAGTTATCTCCCAATCGGTGTACTCTATATATGGCGGATAGAAAAAGGCGACCACATCTAGAGGTTGTGCTGTCGAATTGATAATCCATTTGGTGGTGTTTTGGTTATCATTAAGGGTAACACAACTCCTATTCCTAACCTCATCCATGCAAAGGTTGATATATTAATATTAATAATAAATGAGTTTTCAGTTTCTCATTTTTGTCTCTTATAATATATACCTTGTTACTATGCAACAAATGTTAATAAATAATAGTCTAGCTTATTTTTGGTCGTAATCACTTCCCAGAAACTTACTTCTGCAAAATCCTGCTAGCTTATCAAACAAATTAATTGTTTAAATCTAATCAAATTTATACAAAATATAAAACATTACTTAAAATTACCTAACTAAACCTAACCTAGCCTAAAATAACCTAACCCAACATATTCTAACCTGAAATAAAATATGATAATCAAAATACAAAAACCATATCAAAACTTAAAAGAGCATAACTTTATTTTACTTAAATACTTAATTACTAAATTAGCATTTATTTTAAGGGAAACTGATTTCATATCATTTGATATTTGGAAAATAGTCACAAAAATGGTGGGAATGACCACATATTCAATCCCAGACAGACCTTGGAAAATCTATTAACTAGGTATTTGATCAAGTTGATATATATTTTAAGACAGACTGGCTAATTATTGATGTTCAAATTGAATAAATATTTTAATCATGGTACATAAATATTAACCATAATGATATTTTGTCATATCATTAACTTCTATTTTGATTGAAATGGTTGTACTAGCTTATTGAAATAAAAAAATTTGTAAACAGTTATATAATTTAAGTCTAGCTTAATTATCTAACAACACAAACAATTATCAAGGCTATTTTTTCAAAAAAAAAAGCCAATGAGTGGATCGGAATAGCCTATTCAAATAACCATTGTGAAAGCTGTTGTTTGTAAGAGACTAGAATACAAATATACAACTTAAAAAATAAACATGTGCATAAAAATATAAGTCGAAGTTTTTATAACATTGGGTCAATCGGCACATTGCATATTCCTTTCGGTTAAAATGGGAATTTTTCAACCGTAAAATGAAAAGGAAAGCATTTGCGACCAATTGGCACATAATTTTTCTGCGAATAAGGATTCGGCGAAAAGGTATTCGGTCTATAGCAGGGTTGGCCATAGGGGGTGAATTGCCCGATTACCCCCCCCCCCCCTGAGGTTTGAGATTTGCGAAAAATCCCCCCTGAGGTTTTGATAATCTTAACATTACGTCTATGGACAAGCACTAGGTCTGTCGAGATTTTTATGCCTCAGGGGGGATATCCCCCTCCTC
>JAQIWF010001229.1:0-12838 GCA_034694965.1 Ceratozetes gracilis | reverse complement strand
ATTGGCTGTGAAACACCTCAGTTTAGACATGGTTTAGACATGGTTTAGACATGGTCAAAAGACCTAATCTTGCAATAAAAACGTGAACAAACATATGATTTTTGATTTTATAATTTATTTTTAAACTCATTATAAATTAAAATGAGTTTAAATTATTTGAATGTCTGGAAAATATGATAAATAAATTGTTGACCGAATTTTATGTTAATGAATGTTTAAAGTTTGCACCCTGCACATTGCACAATGTTTCTCCATTATCTTGTTATTTCTACAATAAATATATTATTAAAAATAAATGATTTGAGAAACTGTTATAAAGTTATGAATCCTCTAATTAATTGATGGCATATTAACTGAAGAGAAGATAAATAAACGAGTGTTAAAATTAGATGAGTGTAACCATGCTCATTTGTCAAAATATTTGCATTATTCCATATTCAATATCATGGCAACAATTATACAATTATACCTCTCTCAATTTAGTCAGAAAAGTCAATGGGTATAAGAAAGAGCAAAATTGACAGTTTATCTCGACTTAAGCTAGGTCATTGACTGATTATCATTATCATGTAATTAAGTGTTTTTTGTTGTCATAAAGTATAATACAGTAAAACTTGGATAATTTAATGTTCAACTTTAACCAGGGTTCGACAAGAGCCATCAATGATTTTTCAATGCATTTTAAACTTGATCGTTAATTTGAAGGTTAATTAAAAGTAATGAAGGTGTCGGACACTTCCAATTAACGACATTTGACTGTAGTATGGGTTTAGAGCAGAGCTTTAGGAATATTCTCTCTATTATTGCCTAAAATGTAGTGTTGGAGGAGTGGAGTCCAGTGGAGGAGCGCTGACAGTCGTGTCTATACATTAAATGCCACGTCTGTGCAAAACACCACTCAATTCACTACTCATTCAATACTTATTTTAATTAATTAGTTATTTAACACAAATTTGAATTGATTTGAGTGAATATAAAACACATTTAATTACTATAAAAAAAGTGGACATTTGGGTGAAATCAGTGAAACTGTCATCACATTCGGCCATTGATTTGTTGGACAACCGGTACATCTTATCAATACTTAAAATCGACGTCCATTTGATTTATTAGTCCAATATATAAGTGAGGGAATGGGTAGCAGTCAGAGCATAGAAGTTCCCGGCGGTGGCACTGATGGCTATCATGTGTTGCGGGTCTGTATCTCTTAAATGTAATGTCATTCGGTATTTAATAATGGGTTTAAATAAGGTCCAAGATCATTCGCCCGGATATAAAGCAGGACTGGAGGCCTATTTCGACTTCATTATAGCCATCGGCAACACTCGACTCGTATGTCTTTCCTTTGTTTGAATCCAATTATAATGATTTGATGTCCAGAATCAGGACAACGACGCTCTCAAAGAGATACTGAAGACAAGTATTGATAAACCGCTGAAAATGACTGTTTATAACAGCAAAACACAAACTGTGAGAGAAGTGGAACTGACCCCTAGTGCTAAATGGGGTGGACAGGGGTTACTTGGGGTGAGCATAAGGTTCTGCTCTTTCGAAGGGGCCAATGAACACGTTTGGCACGTCCTCGAAGTCGAAGCTAACTCTCCCGCACAGATCGCAGGACTTAAGCCACACACAGACTATATTATTGGCGCCGATTCTGTCCTCCAAGAGGTAAGTCTTTCCTAATATTTAACTCGTATTTAACTGTTTGTTGATTATTAGAGCGAAGATCTCTTCAGTTTGATTGAAGCCCACGAAACAAAACCTCTTAAGCTATTCGTTTACAACTTAACCACTGATTCTTGTCGTGATGTAACGATAGTACCGAATAGGTTGTGCTCTTCACCCACTCTTCCGCTCATTTTAAACATTTATTTTTAATTGTATAGCAATTGGGGCGGAGAGGGGAGTCTCGGCTGTGGTATTGGTTATGGATATCTTCATAGAATTCCTTACAATCAGGAGCCCCAACAGAAGACACCATTACTGCAATCGTCTGATACGGCACAGACTCGAACGCAATTCCCAAATGTGGAAACGACTCAAACTTCGCCACAAACCCAATATTTTGAGAAAAAGACATATGAATTGCAGAGACAGCCTCTGCCCCCTCCCCCACAACAACACTATTCTCCTACAATAGAGGCCAACACTTCGCCGGTTGTAGTTCACGACCACAAACATCATCAGGAAGTGTATAATGCAAACATAGGAGGGTCGGCCCCCGCCTCCACATCAGTTTCTTCAATGGTTAACTCTTTAGCGAATATCAGTTTGGCGGAGAACAGTCCCCCACCGACTAATTACCCCCCAACTGGTCCCTACTATTCGAACAAACCATTCTCTCATTCGATAGCTCAGACTACAAGTTCCCAGAGCTCTAGTTATCCGATGTCCGCTACCCTTCCCATGAGTAATGAGTCGTATGCGCCCCAAACCAATCCTTACACACCTTCTTATGGTTACACTCAACCCGATTACAATTCAGGCCTTTCAATGAACAGTGGGGTCAGCACTTCTTCTCCTTATGGATTACAATCCTTTACAACTCCCATATCTTTGCCGGGAATGCCTCCGTTGACTGTGAGCGCCACTCTTCCGAATACATTTCCCTCCCAAAGCTATGCCTCAAATTTAGTGCCCAACCAATCAATGGGTTATACCAACCAATCAAATGCACCGCAACTTTAGTTGGCATTTAATTTAGTATTTTTAACACTTTATAACTGAAAAGCATTTTTAATAAAATAAATTCTAATTAAAGTAAATTTAAAGTAAATTAATTTATAATTAAAATTGCGGTCAGTTTTAGTGAATTTGTTTATTAATTGTAAATAATTTAATATATATTTAATACTACTTTTAACTAAAGGAAAACAATTAAATAATTCGTCTGTAGTTTGTCTTCAATTCTTCGAATTTCTTCAAATCTCTGGAACAGATGTCTGAGTATTTGTCGATCGCCTCTAAGATGGGCTTCGAGTGAAGTTCATATTTCTTGAGACAGTCTTCAGTTTGAATGATACCCATTCTCTTGAGATGGAGTTCTGTAATATGAGCACAACTGCTCAGTTTGAGACCCAAGTCATGAATGAATGCACGACAAGAAAATTGTCCGTCACTTATGACTTTGAGTTTAATGTCCGGCGGTTTAAAAGCCAACACTTCAATACTGTGGCACTGTCTCACTCTGGGCGTGGGTTCCGTCTTAACCACACTTTTTATTTTCTCATGAATTGCTTTCTTAGGAATTAAGAGACTTTGTGTCCAAATTGTCGGCGGAATTATCTGTTCTTTCGCTCCAATAAATTCTTTGAGTCTTTCATTTAAAAGTTCTTCATTTATATGATCTATAAATTCCACAAAAATAAGATAAGTTATCATATAATAAGACAAATGATAACAAACCAAAAGACTTATGAGTAACAACTGGTGAATCGGCGATATAGTGTTGAGTATGAGTTCCCAGTTTTGCCGAAACCTCCCATTCCTGAGAGGATACATATATTTAAAGTGAAGTGAAATGCATTTGAGAGGCATTCCATGTCTTACGTGAGGCCAGAATTGCGTCAAAGATGTGAATTTTGTGGCCCAAAACCCTATTCCCACACAAAGTACACCCGAGGCAAAGGGTTCCATTTGCCTAGGTTGGATATCCAACATAATCGATGGAGTGGTCCATTTCTTTTTAAATGGACCAGCGTTATTTTCTAAAACAACCTTGGTCAAGAGTTTAGCCATTGTTTGAATACTAACCGTCATAATGAGTCAAACGGATCCACGTATTATAATCATCAATACTATGACCTCTTTCTTTAATTACACCGAAAATGCCGTTTAAAAGCAATTTCTTTGATTTCAAAAGTTTTGAAGTCATGTTTTCCGACAAATAAAATATAAGCAAAACTCTTATATTTAAATGCCTTCACAACTGAACATTGGCTAAAAGACTTCATATTATCATAAAACAAATCCTTACATATCATATGAGAAGACTTTTTGCAACTAATTTATCATCTGATTTATGAATCACTTTACCTTGATTATAATATTAGAAGGGTTTCTAATTCAGAGGTTTTATTGTAAGACCATAAAATACGTTCCAATTTCCCTAAAATGTGGAATAATCTACATAGTGGATTCAAAATGCTAAATCCTTTGATTCAAGGATTTATCATCTTGCCAATTGGGGACAATAATTAAAATTGACCACTAATGTTGGATCTTTGGAGAATTAAACTCACCCTTCAATGAATTGCTAGTGAAGGTAAATGCAATTGAGGTATATTGGGTATATTAGCAGGACTTGAATGCATTTGATTACGAAGGCCAGCCCTGTGGGTTTTGAGCCAATCACAGAGCTTGCTTCCCCTACAGTGCTGTTCCCTGTAAGTTTTTAGTTCATGCAGAAAAATTTGGTACATATTTGCATGAATAATAATAAAACTAAAGTTATTTTTGCTTGATTTATTTCTTTAATATTAATAATTTAAATATCAATTCCGATTAAATCACACATTACAAATCGATTGGTGACGTTCAAAACTTTATAAGCATGATAGTTTTTGATCAAAGATATTAAAATTTGGCTACAATACCGTGCTTCGAGTTACGTAGGTTAGGTTAAGTTATGTTTGTTTAGGTTAGGTTATGCTTGATAATGTTAGGTTAGGTTATGCTTGGTTAGGTTAGATTAGGTTATGCTTGGTTAGGTTAGATTAGGTTATGCTTGGTTAGGTTAGATTAGGTTATGCTTGGTTAGGTTATATTTGGTTAAGTTAGATTATGTTATGCTTGGTTAGGTTAAGTTAGTTTAGGTTAAATTAGGTTAGGTTGTGCTTTGTTAGGTTAATTAGGTTAGGTTTGGGGTTGGTAACTACAATACGTGGGTCAAAAATTAATAATTTTAAAAAAAAACTATTGTTGTGATTTTAATGTCAAATTTTATTTCCAAATTGAATATGAAAATTAATTTTTAGTTAAATTACTATCGAACTAAGGTGAGATTTACAAGCTCATTTACCAAAAACAATTTAGTTACAAGTTAAAATTGTAAATTATTGCTACAACTTATGGTTGTCTTTACATGTCTTACGACTTGTGCTCTGTTTGAAAACCTTTTCAATAATTTGAATTCAATTAATTAAACAAAATTTTTATTCAAATATTTAAGAAATAAATTGTTTTCTGTTTTAAACGAAATATTGAAAGAGAGTAATGAAGTCATTCGGTGGGCATCTCTCCTCCCGGAACCATCTGATGGTTAAACAGATTATTCACACAATTATCTAAATGGAAAGGGAGTCAAACCATTGTTATGTTATTCCCATTCAATAAGATTTGATCCAATTTAGTGACGCGACGGCCTTCGGGTGTACTTTCGCTAAGAGATAATTAAAGCATTGAATAGTTTCGCCACAAAATGGAGACTTTAATGACTTACTATTCGGTGACGTCTTCTAACACCATATCTAATGATTTTGAGAATAAAAACATTAAATCATTTTATAGTAATTAAATGAATGGATTGAAGGGATACTGACTGACAAAGTCGTCAAATCCGAGAAGAGTTCCGACGATTTCCTTATCGTTTCTCATAATTATGTGAATCCGAGAACCAATGCATTTGTCGATCAGTTCTGTAATGTATTGTCATTTGCTTTTCATTGCTTTATATCGAAATGTCTTTTCAAACCTAATGGCAGAAGAGTTGATGGGTTGGGCACAGAAGTGGCTGACATTATCACTAAATTCAAAGAATGAAATCTGAGATTCAGTGAAAAAGAGATACTTTTAAATAAATGAGAGTTTGATTGAAGTGTGAAATCAATTTGAAATCAAATTTTTGTTTTGTTTGTTTGAAAACAATTTGAGTGCCTTTAAGTGAAAGCGTTGTCATAGAGACGAAAGTCACTGCTTTTCGCTTAAAAAAATATTTACTTTTATTTGTCTAATGTTTTGATTGACGACTAAATGTTTAATTGAAATCCGAGTCATTTGTTTCACACAAATAGTGATTCATTCACTCAAATAGTAATCGCATTCATAAGTCATTTAATTTCAATGCAAACGATGAGCACAACTGAGTCTTCGACCGATTACTCGAGCGGTGAAAGTGATCACAACCTGATTCGGTTCAGATCAGGTGACAATTGATACCTCTCTTCAGCCCTCCTCTCGTTTCACATTTTAATTTCATTTTTGTTCATTTCTTCAGATTTTTGAAATTTGGTCCAAAATTTATTGTTTTATTCAGGTTTTTGTTGGCATTTATTTTGATTTTCATTTAAATCTCCGAATATTTTCATACATTTTAATGAAGTTTTAATTGCTTTCAGAGCCCAGAAAAATGGAACTCAAAGCCAAAGACATTCTTCCTCTGATTGAACAAAGAATTGCTATTCTTTCGGGTATTTAATCCATTATTTGTCACTTTTGAGTCCATTTTATTAATGTGTGATTTTGTATTGGAGGCGGTCGTGACCTAAGAGGAGGTCCGATACTATTGTTTCCCTCCAAAGCACGTCCAGAGAAACTAAATGCCGAAGACTTAAGACGTTTACTCACTTATTTAGCCACAATTCCCAGGTTATTAACTTATTCATATAATTGTCAAGTGATCTCTAATTGAAAACCCCCTCATTCTGACTCCACTCCTTTCCCTTCAATGTCGCCAATCTTTCCATTGAAATGAATTGATTTTAAAATTGATTTAATTTTTGCTTTAATTTAGTGATGAATCAAAAAGCAAAGAGTTTTGTGTTGTAATTGATATGAGAGGCAGCACTTGGTCTGCAATCAAACCAATTCTCAAAACGTTGGATGAGTTTTTTACGGCCAAAATCCATAGCACTTATATAATTAAGCCTGATAACTTCTGGCAAAAACAACGCACAAATATTGGTTCTTCTAAATATAAGTTTGAGGTCAGACTCATCTTAGTTTTAATGGTTTTAACTCTAATATTGATCTCATTTATAGACTGCACTCATTTCTGTTGAGTCGATCACAAAGTTTATAGATTTATCCCAATTGACGAATGATATCGAAGGAGGAACTCATCCCTACGATCACAGACAGTGGGTTGAAATGAGACTCACTTTGGAAGCGTTTATTGAGAGGGCGTCACATGAACTTGAAATTATGGGTCAAATTAAAGAAGATTTGATGAAACAAGAGTTCGCATCCGACGCCTCCATCGCCAAGAAGATGATTGAAGAGCACACAAACTCTAAACAGAAGATAAATCAGTTGCCAATTGAAGACTTGGATTCAGAGGGACAGCAGTTGTTAAGAAAACTAAGTTATTCTCCAAATAGTTCTTTGAGTGGAGACTCCGGTTATTGTAGTCGTGATTTGTCGCACAATAATCCGGATATTCAGTCAGCGGTTCCTAAAGTGATGCGCATAATAGAAGAGCTGCACATAACTAAACAGCAATTGCTTCAGTTATGGCACTTAAAACGAGTCAAATACGACCAGTGCTTACAATTGAAATTATATGAAAGCGACGCACAGAAGATGTTTGAATGGATTCGTAATAATAGAGAGCTTTTTATGACAAACTTCACAGTAATCGGAAGGAATTCCCACGAATCCAAGCAATTACAGGACGAACACAACCGGTTTAGTGTCGCAGCGATGAATGTTTACGTGAATATCAATAAATTACAACAAGTGGCCACTCGTATGATAGAGGCCGGACATTACGCCTCTTCTTCTATTCAACAAATCGCTTCCCGTTTGGACAGAGTATGGAAAGAGTTTGCATCCAATTTAGATGAAAGAACTGCTGTTTTGACGCTCGCCTTCAATTTCTACCAGTGCTCTGAACATTATTTGAATTTAGTGCCGACCTGGAAGAAGGCCTGTGATGTGAGCGGTGTTGTTATCCCTACAGATCTGATAGAATTGGAAGCATTGGTTCACTCACACCAGTCATTGTATGATGAGGTCTGTCAGGCGTATAACGAGTGTCACTCCAACAGTAAGAAACTATTGCATCAATTGGACCGTTTCGTACAGATGTGCCACACATTCAAAGGGGATCCCAACCATATCGAGGCCTATAGAGCTGGAATGAGTCGACCCACTCCTGTACACGATTATCAGGAAAGTGCAAAACAAGTGGTGGCAGTGATTCATGAGATTCTGGGACACCATCGCTCGATTGAGTGCATTTGGCACAACCACAAAATCAAATTACATCAGAGATTGGCTCTGGCTCTTTTTCAGGATGACCTCAGACAGGTTCTTGAATGGATCGACACTCACGGCGAGGGTTTCCTTAAAAAGAACGCCGGCGTTGGACGCAATCTGGCAAAAGCCAGATCTCTTCAGAAGAGTCATAACCACTTCGAAAGTGTCGCTCAAAACACTTATACGAACGCAGAGAAACTGTTGGCCGCTGCGGACGAGTTGGCCCGAACTGGAGAGTGCAATGCAGACGAGATTTGTGGAGTCGCTCATCAACTCGAGAATCATATCTCCAACTTTGCGGCCAGAGTTGAGCGCAGACGCAGTGTATTGAATGTGTCGGTAATGTTCTTCACTCACGAAAAAGAGTTGTTTTCCTGGTTTAACGAATTGAGACAAGAGTTCAAAGCGGAGCGCATTGAAGCGCCCGAATCGTATGAGTTGACTGAAAGTGCTATAAACCAATTGATTCATCAAAGAGACTCTATGATAGAGGCTGCCAATGGCACTGTCAACGAGGGACAGACTCTTCTCGAACAACTCAGAAAGGATAACGTTTACCGAACATCTGATTCAAGTGATAGTATCCATGCCTTAAGCGCTTCCATTACTGCCATTGAGTCTGCAGTTGAAAAGATTAAATCAATTATTCCAGAGTTGGAAGAGTTATGGAATAATCAAAATCTTCGATTAGATCTGTGCCTTAAGTTAAGAGCTTTTGAAAAGGAAGCCCTCAATGTCTCGACTCAAACCGATGGTTTCGCTGAAGACATACAGCGCTCACAACAGAAACATTTAAATGTGAATGAAGTGACTGCTGTCGAGAAACTGCTTTTATTGCACAACGAAAGACTCACTCGATTACAACACTTGATCTTTGAAGTCCTTCAATCAGGACAGGAGTTAACTCAGGTATTCACTATTTCTTATTTGTCTTCACATGAGTAGTGTTATGTCCACTCATTCGCTACTTATTTGATTTTAATGACATCCCAATTAGTAAACAGTTTTTAAATTGTATGTAAAATAGCTTTAATGCACTCATTAATGATAAAAGAAATGATTATAATTGGATAAATTTCTACTATAAAGGTCACAATTTTTACCCATCAAAAGTTTACACAATATTTACACTAAATATTTCATTTTAACCTTTAGTTGAATAGAGAACTAATTAAAAAGTGATAGCCATCGGTGAAACACTTTAGTTTCCTTTACTAAATAGCCTTTCACTAAATGCTAGATTAAAGAACTTATTTTAAAATTTGTTATATAAACAGATTTAGTGATAAGAATAATTTGAAAACTAGTGAATGGCTTTTATTTAGTGAATTGATATTAACTTTTGTTTTGTCATTGAATTCTAAATCAAATGATGAGATAAGGGGTAAATCAGATCAATGCTAACAATACTATATTTGTATCTCAAAGTTGTTGGAGAGTTCGGGACTCATAATAATGGCTGATTCAGAGCAGACAGCAGTGGCCAGACTTCAAATGATCTTAGAATTTCTTCACGAGAGACAAATGGATTTGGAGGACTTGTCAGAGATGAGACGCATCCGATTGGAACAAACCATCCAATTATGTCACTTCCAATCTGACGCCAATCAGGTGCTCACTTGGATGAGGAACGGCGAGTCAATGCTGACCGCCTCCTTCCATATTCCGAACTCACTGTCTGAAGCAGAGAACCTGCAGGTGCAACACGAACAGTTCCAGTTGGCTATTGAGGTACTCTTTTATATTTATTTCTCTTTTCTTTGAGTTCACGCGTCGTTACATTCACTCGACTTTTAATAATTTGATTGAATTGAATCGATACTCAGTTCAACACTATTTGCTATAAATAAAGTCCTGCAGATAATTATCGTACAATTCGTACAATTGTTTTTAAATAAGATTTTATCAAAACCTGTACTAATGATAACTCAATTATTTTTATTCTGTGCTTTCATGCAATTAATGGTTATGGACTCGAAACAGATTCTGCCATTTAATGTAAATCTACTCTTTCTATAGATTTGTTCATTTTTTTTATTCATCTAATTATGGGCACAATTTTCACAATAATTGCAACAAAATATTCAATTATTTTAATGAATTCATTAATTTAATAGAAAACCCATTCGAGTGCTCTTCAGTTCCAACAAAAGGCTGAGTCATTAATTCAAGCGAATCACTACAACCCGGAAATGATTAGAACTATCGCTACAGAAGTGTCCAATCGATGGCAACAACTGATGAGCCACGCAGAGGACAGACACAAACTAGTGATGGCTTCCCTTAACTTTTTCAAGACTGCAGATCAAGTCTACTCTGTTTTAGATAGTCTTCATCGAGACTATCAAAGAGACGAAGACTTTTGTGGCGCTTCTCTGCTTAATATTCAAAGCGGTTCTCCCGTTTCATCCAAAGAAGATATGGAATCAGTTTTAGTTCAGCAGATATCTAAACATCAGGAACAGAAGGCGGCGTTCCTCAAAGCCTGTACTCTGGCGCGTCGAAACGCAGAGACATTTTTGAAATATGCGGCGCGTTGTATACAATACTACTCCACCCGAACCGGCAATAATGTGTACAGAAGTGCCGAAAATGATGTCAAACACATTATGGAAAAGCTGTTGAAACAGGAAAACGAAGTACTCGAGTATTGGACTCATAAAAAGAAACGCCTCGACCACTGCCAACAGTATATTCTGGTTGAACACAGCGCCAAACAGGCTCTCAAATGGATTACCGACACTGGAATTAAATACATATCCACTAAAAGGCCTTTAATTAACGACAAAACCAATGAGGAGTTGGAATCTCTACTTAAAAATTGTTGTGATTTCAAACATAATGCCAAAGAATCGAAAGAAAAAGTGAGACTTCTTATACATTTAGCCGACAATTTGGTGGAAAAGGGAAACACTCACTCCATTGCCATCAAGAAATGGGTCGCATTTGTCGATCACTCTTATAATGACTTCAATCGACAACTCGAAGATTTTAGGCTGGAATTAGAGAATAAATTAGGCCTTAAATCAGTTCAAAAGACAACCGACCCCTCACTCAACCCCAAGTTATTATCCATAGAATCTCCGATCGGATCTCCCACTTCAGTCACTACTCCCACATCTTTATCGTCTTTTACTAAATTTTCTACCAGTTCTCCGACGTCTACCCCTAATAATAGTGAAGAAGCTCTTATTGTTGATCAGGAAAAGCGGAAGTCTGCCCGTAAGAAAGAGTTTATTATGGCTGAGCTGTTGGGCACTGAACGCACATATATTAAAGATCTTCAAATTTGTATCGAAACTTATTTATATGAATTCCGACGCAATTCTTCTCATTTACCGATTGGTATCGCAGGAAAAGAAAGACTTATATTTGGAAATATTGAAGAGATTTATAATTTTCATAATAAGTGAGTCTTTTTTCGATTATAATCTAAACTCCAATTAATGATAACATTATCTAAAATATATTGTTTTTAACGAATATCTCTTTTTCAGTACATTTCTCAGGGAATTAGAAAAATATGAGTCAATGCCTGAAGACATCGGACATTGTTTTGTGACCTGGGCTTCAAGTTTTTATATCTATGTTGAATATTGCAAGAACAAACCCGAGTCGAACACCATTTTAGTTCAATACTGTGGAAGTTTTTTCGAAGAAATACAACGACGACACTGTGTTTTGCATTCAATCGCCGCATATCTTATAAAACCCGTTCAAAGGATAACCAAATATCAGTTACTTCTTAAAGATCTTCTCTCGTGTTGTGGAGAAGGTCTTCAGGGAGAGATCAAAGATGGTCTCGAAGTGATGGTAAGCGTTCCTAAGAAGGCAAACGATGCGATGCACTTAAGTATGTTAGAGGGCTGTGATATATCACTCGACCAATTGGGAGAAGTCATACTTCAAGAGTCTTTCCATGTCTTTGATTCCAAGTCTCTGATCAGGAAAGGACGCGAACGAAGAGTTTTTCTCTTTGAAATCTATTTAGTTTTTGGCAAAGAAGTCAAAGATTCCAACGGAAAGGGAAAATACATTTTCAAAAACAAGTTAATGACTTCAGATATAGGAATCACTGAACATATCGATGGCGACGAACTTAAGTTCGCTGTTTGGACGGGAAGGTTGGCTCAATTGGCCGACAATAAGATCATATTCAAAGCAATCAATTTGGACACAAAACAAGTTTGGGTCAAAAGAATGCGTCAACTCATTCAGGAAACCTTCTTCTGCTCAGCCCTTTCAACACTCAATCTAGGTAATAATCAAACTTATCTATCCCTGGAGTCATGCATACCACATGATAATCCACCCAACCCTGTTCACTTATATATACCCCCACTTCCCCAGATAGTATAGGTTTTCGAGATTTCCAATTGTTTGCCTATAAAATGGGTGAAATATAACATTTATCCCACTATGAGAGCACTTAACCCTTGAATTGTTCTATCGGTTCATTTAAACCTTAAATACAGTGAATTGAGTTAAAGCTAAACTAAAATATAAACTATAGTATGATATGATTTAAACCTGAGATGGTCATGGTCGGCGACTCTAGGAGAGGGGGGTCAGGGTGGTGGTTTTTGAGAACATTTTGGCTCAAAAACTATGGGGAGGGGGGGTCAGGTAGGGGGTACCC
>JAQIWF010001228.1:0-12838 GCA_034694965.1 Ceratozetes gracilis | reverse complement strand
AAGTGAGAGAGAGAGAGAGAGAGAGAGAGAGAGAGAGAGAGAGAGAGAGAGAGAGACTTATGAGTTTTATGGCTTCGGGCACAAGGAATTAAGTGGAGGTCTTGTGAGGTGAAGCCATTCGATCATTGGAAGCGTGACAACTGAATTGGCTAACATTTATACCATATATGCCAGAGTTGTGACCATCGCCTCAAGACATTAATTTCAGTCTCGTATTAATAGCTTTCAATTCTCTCTATTCATGCGCTTCACATACACTCATATTAACTCATATTTGACTCAACCCGTGATGTTCAGGATTTTTCTCGATTCCAATAAGACAACCAACTCTTCCATCAGAATCCCTCTTAAAAGTTATTATCCCAAACGTGAGATAATAATCTCAAATTAAGCAAAGCTTATGGAATTGAACAAGGAGGAATCATAATCATTTTAAATGTTTGGACAGTTTTACAGCATTTATTGATTGAATGACGGGAGGAAAGTATACAAACAGTGATAAGGAGTGGGACCATCCTGACTATGGCAGCAATAAATGGTGTTTGAGCTGAGCCACAGATCAATCAAAACCCCACATCACTTGATTCATAGGAGGAGTGCGCTCTCACTCTCACCATTAGCCTGTGTTTTGATAGTGTGTTTCCATTTATTGTATTATTTGAAGAGAACTAACATTACTGTCAAATGATTTCTATTAAACACTACTTTTAAATAACTCCGTTTCCCTTCAAGAGATAGACTCCCAAAAGCACTGAACACTCGTTTGATTCAAACAGATTTTAATTATAATAAGAAGAAAATATTTTCTTCTCATTAACTCAATGTTCAACAAATCATCTTTTCATAAATCTTTGTAATAATAAACTTTTTTGGCAACAATTTTCATATAAAATAATGAATGAAAAGTTTATTCTTAGATAAATGCTTTCAGTCGCTAATAATTCACTCAAAACTTGATATCTATTTAATTTTTGTTTCTATAATAAGTGATAATTTCTTTCATTATTTTTTTCTTATTTTTTAATCATTTTCTTCATATGAATAGCCGTTTGGAGAAAATATTTCATTAGTTTAATACTTGGGATGAAGTCATAGGGAGAGTGGTTTGGTTGGCGCACGTGCTAACAGTGCCAGAGTGGTGAACAGTGCCGCCGCTCTGGTCTGGTGCTTATTGAACGCAGAACTCACTTTTATACACAGTATTGCATTGAGAGAGCAGTCACTGCACTGCACTTAACATCGGATGTATGAAAGAGAGTCAGTTGTTTGCCATAAGTGCTAACGAAAGGACGCAAACAGTTCTCGATATTCTGTCAAACCTTACGTTCAGTGCAATGAGACGGCTATTTGTGACATAATATGCTGTTCCCCCCGAAACTCCTATAAAAAGACAATACATCCGACAGAGTATATTCATAATGAGTGACACTCTTGTGTGAGCTCTGGGCACAAGTGAATCGGTGCTGAGTTGTGGTGTTATATAATCGGTGGTGTGTTTTGTCGTATTTGTCAATCAGTGGATCCGTGAGCCTCACAATTATTATGAGATCTAAAGGCAAAATGTCAGCAATAAATAAAACGCTGAATAATTCAAAGCAAAATATGAGTGGTAATAATGTCGGTGGTAGTGGTAGCTGCACGACAACCACCAGCACAGGCACAGGCAGTACAGCCAATATGACAAGTAATGACATTTTGACTTCAAATCATGTCTCACAACTGCAAAGTTTATCGTCAGCCAAATCGAGTTCAACCAATGCTCCGGAATGCTATGGATGTCACAAAATTATTAAAGAGAGATATCTTCTCAAAGCTCTCGACCATCTCTGGCACGAAGATTGTCTCAAATGTGTTTGTTGTGACTGTAGGCTCGGAGAAGTCGGTTCCACTCTTTTCACGAAAGCAGATCTCATTTTATGTAAACGCGATTACCTCAGGTCTGAACCTCTCTTATGATTATCCAATCATTTCTAGTCATCTCTTCTTAATTTTATTTCTTTTATTTCTCAGTAATTCAATGATAAATGTGTTTAAAAAATAACTAATTTTTCTCTAAAACTTATTTCGAGTTAACTTTGAATTTAGGAGAAGAGAAAAGAAGAAAAATTATTTTGAATTTTGAGTTCAAATCTTTTTCTTGTAATTGCATATCACATGTGAAGCTTTTGAATAATTTTTGCCCAAATCTTCTTATTTAATAAGAAAAATATAACTCAAATTAATCAGCAAAACCTTTATCTAACTTCTCATTCCTTTCATATAAATTATTTAATAAAATGCAATCTTAAGGAAGAAAATGTAGAGAAACTGCGAACCAATCAATTTGTGTCTCAATTTTCTACACAAAAAACATTATAATTGTTTTGTGAAAAGGAATCGTTTCAGAAATAATTTGTTTTTCTTCCAATTCTCTCTCTCTCTCTCTCTCTCTCTCTCTCTCTCTCTCTCTCTCTCTCTCTCTCTCTCTCGCACTTTCTCTCCATATATTCCCCTATTTTTGATGAAAAATCCATTTGAATAATAATGAGCGAAGGAATAGGTATTTTCTGAGACTTTTCTTTAGCAGCAAACAAATTATAAGCAAGTGGAAATAATTATATTTTCTCATTTGAATAGGATGTTCGGCGCGACCGGCCTCTGCTCTGCCTGTAATAAACAAATCCCAGCCTTTGAAATGGTTATGAGAGCCAGAGGTAAGACATACTTTCATTTCACAAAAAGTTTAATTCACTTTCGTTTTTGTTCGTGAATACAATTTTCGTGTTTTTTGTTTGGCTCTTATTTACAAACAGTAGTATTAAACGAAAATTTTGATTAAGAAATCTCTTTATTTAGAAGTAAAATCATTAAAGTATTTATTAAGAGAAGAAAAAATTTAATTAACTTGGCTTTTGTTGGCCAATACAGAGATGTGAACGGAAATAATCGCTCAAATTCTGATATTTTAATTAAAAAACAGAATTTCAATCCAAATGATTGAATCAAAAGAAGAGCGAAAACCAGAATTCAGTTTCAATTTAATGCAATTCAGATTAAACTCTATTTTCGTCGGCAATAAAATTCAATCAAACTTTTAGCGAACCTTTAATTTAAACCCAAAATAATAAAAGTCTGTGATTTAGGAAATTAAATATTGAGTGAATGCTCCCAACATTTAGACCAAAATAATGATCAAAAATAAGAAATAAAATTCAATCAGACATTAAATACATCCCCAAAGAATCAAAGAAGAGCAGGAGTCCAATAGACGAACCTTTGATTAAATGTTATCCAGGTCTTCATTCAAACCAATACATTGAAATTGCGAACCGTTTCTCATCTCTGAGTCAAATAATATTTTGATGAAAGAAATGCAATAAAAATTTAATTTTGAAGAATTCAATATTAATATATATTTTTTGCTCATATCTGCTATTTATAGGAAACGTCTATCATCTCGAATGCTTCAAATGCGAGGCCTGTTCTCATGTATGACAATATATTTTCATTTATTCTAATATTTATTTTGGGCACAGAATTAGCCGTTAATTAAATTGATTTTTTTCATTACTTGATTGACGTATGAAAATATTACGTTTGTCATTAATTAGTCTTTATTTGTGCTTGCTCAATCAGAGGTTCTGTGTTGGGGACCGCTTCTATTTATACGACAATAAGATTCTGTGCGAATACGACTACGAGGAGAGAATGGTTTTCGCGAATCTCAACCAAATGACGAGTTTGGACCACATTAAGCGCCAAACACAGGAACTCGTGGAGGTGTGCGATGGCTCAAGTGGTTATGCCAGCGGTGACTCACCCTTCGAGACCAATCGGTAGGGATATTCACAAATTGCCGACAAAATTATTCTATGAATTATACGATAGAAAAATGAAGGAACAAAGAAACAGTTGTATAATAATTACTATTATTATAATTAAATGAGAATTTCTTCTCTCATTCCTCACACAAAAGACTAAGTGTTGTAAAACTCATGAAAATAACAACTCATAAAAATTTGATTAAAAAACATATATTTAAGGAAAGAATTTTAAACACATTTCATAAATCAAAGGTCGAGAAGAAGAGAATAACAGAGAGAATGAAAGACTATAAAAATTAATTACTTGGAAATAAATTGAGAAAAACTCTTCTTGTTTTTAATGACAGTTATTTGAAAGGCTCTGCATTTAAACGGCTTAGTCTTGTAATCAAAAATTGCTGTATTAGTTGCCTGTTAACAAATGAGAAAGATCAAAAGAGTGAGACACAAACATCCTATTCATTTATTAAAGTTTAAGCCCAGTTATTTAACTCTTATTAAACCATATTACAGTCAAACCTCTTTTTGTCCCATTTCTTAGTAATTAATTATAAAAAAAAGTGAAATATTGTTTGAAAAAAGGTTTTCCTTTTGAGAGCATATTTTGAGCGATTGTCTGATAGTAATTGATCTTTGAGTCAATTTTTAATTAACCCCTAAATCTTGGGAACTCGTATCAGGATTTTCGTGATTTTAATCAAAATTGTTGGACAGCCGTCGCGTATAATTTTCATAACTTTTGTAATTCATATATACCTTTCCCAGACCTGTGAGTAGCGGTCGATATGTGCTCTGCTATTATTGCTATGAAAGTAATTGAAAAATGAAAGACCATTCGCTTAATTAATTTTTCTACTAAAAGCACTTCCACTTCATCAGAGGGTTTGCACACAAATAAGTTAATTGTTTGTATTCAGAGTCGGCCATAAAGGGCTCATTTATTCCCCGATTTTCCTGATTTATCAAAAATAATTGCCAAAATTTGAGATAGATCATCTTAATTCAATTAATTATGAAAATTAGTCTCAAATTTAATCTAATACTCAAAATAGATTACCCTTTCAACAAATTAGAAAATTATTCCCTTTTAGCCCATTGTAGCCAACTTTGCATTCAAATAGCTTTTTCATATATCTATTTCAATTGGATCTAACTCATTTTCTTTTACTTTCTTCTTTCAAATTTCAATTAATTTTATTTTAATCAAATTTCCAATTTATTATTCATTTCATTTCAAATTAAATTTCTTTTTCTTTTTATTAAAGTGAATGAATGAATGAATTACTGGAAATTTACTCAAATAATAAAAGTATAATATGAGTACAAAACGGAGACAGAGTCTGAGAGACAGACTGTAATAGGGGTTTAACTGTATAATAATGGGCACAAATTTCTATTAGAGTAATAATAAAGTTAGACAAACACACCATTAAATGTTAGGAAGAAAAAGTCATACCAAACACAAGGTATGGGCGCAGGTATTAGCCTCTAATAAAACTAATACAGCAATTGGTGTAAAACACATAACACACTGAATATGAGCTAATATTAGGAGAAAATAGTGTCTCTTCTCAAATGAATCTTAAACTCTAATGTAATTTGGATGAGAAGAGACAGCACAGGCAGAGGAGGACAGAATAATTGGAGAATGAGAAGCGTTTTATTACATAATGTATTGTACAGTCAAACTCTTAGCACTTATTGTATTCTAGTTTTTCTGTTGATTATTCACTTTAAGCGTGAGATTAATATATTTAGATGAGAGACGAAATGAGCAGTCAGTCAACGGTACAGACAATGAAAAAATTTGTCGATTATTATATTAAAATCGTTGTTCAGATATCTATATATTATATATTTATATATATATTATAGATATTATAAACATGAAACGGGCGAAGGGAGAGTGCAATAACTTTCGGTAATATTAAATTCCTCGCATATATTCCTTAAATTAAATTATAGATAAAATGAATATTAATATATTGTGAATGCATTTTCATAATAAAAGTGCTGGATAATAATAAACACTTGTACTAAATATATTAATTTGATGTACAGTTTGAATGTGTAAATGCGATAAAACAAAACGAAAATAATATACAATAAAAATAAATCCAATTGTAATGTATTTCAATTCCTCTCCTGTTTTTTGAAACCTATTTAATGATCTATGAAATGAAGAAAAAACTATTGAATAAAAGTTACTTTATTTGCAGTCAATCCTTAAAAATACAGCATTTCTTCTGTCAATTCTTCTAATAGTTTTTGCATTAGTTTCTTAAGGAAGCGATGCATTAGAATAACAGCCGTTTCTTATGGTATTGTAAGTGACTTATCGGAGCCTAATATTAACAGGAATTTCGGTTTAAAAAGTTTGAGAGGAAACGCTTCCTCTTCACCAATGGGTTGAGACGAGCTTTTGATACACTTTCTCCGAATACAATACAATACTAGAGTTTATTCACTAAATAAATGCATTTTAATTAAGTTCCAAACCGAGTGTATAATTAGTATTCAATTTATGGCTCCCTTTCATATATAAAATAGATTTCATTGTACCTTTTCATCACAATAATAGGGTATTATTCAGCAAAAAGTTCAATGACAACAAAGTTGTGTTCAACACAACACAACCCATGTTTGCAAAGGAACGACTCATTAGCAGTCGTTCCAAAAGTTGCAAATCAAACGAAATGCTTTTGAGAGTCATTTTTCGGCAATTCTTCGAAATATCTTTTGAATAGCAACTGATTCATAGTTTTTGGAATTACATTGTAATTAGTTTTTCGTTGGAACAGCTTTTTGCTGATCAACCCGTCATTTATTTGATGACAATATTTATCTATATTTATCTCAACAACAGTTTTGCAAATTGTGTCTGAAAATAGTGTTTGAAATTGTCTTTTATATGAATGACAAATATTACCGAAATGTTTCAAAATTACTATTACTTTATGGGTTGTGCGCCGGCAATGACTCAATGGGTTCTATATATTGACCAGAATTGAGTAGTCTTTACATCAAATGCTTTTAAAGTCAACATTTTGACGATCTTTTAATGCATTTCATATGCAATGAAAGTGTTTGTCATCTCATGTCTGGCCATTAGATAGCATTAAGTCTTTGTGAACGGAATCTCTCTGAAGGCCTACAATGAACGGCAACTTCAGTCAGGAAACGGGCGACCATTAAAGGTGTTATCGCGGTTTGATTCGAGCCCTTCTACACACACAGACTCTTCTCCTCATTTAGAGCCCTATCTCTTCACTCGTTTGGGTTCTCCACTCAGTGGCGTATTTTCAAACATAATGTTAGTGACGGAGAAAACTTAATTTTTTACTCAAAAATACTTCAAAAAATGTTTTCACATTAAGATAAGGAACAAAATTATAGTATTTTGATAACTTTGACGGAAAACGACCACAATTTACGAAATATATGTTTTGAATATACATTTGAAACAAATGAGTCTGAAATTAGTCGGAATTATTTCATACTAAAAGTTAACTACTTTTTAAGTTTAAGTCTTAATTACGAGTATAACTCATTTATTAGACGTAAAGAACGAGTAATGAGTTTAAGATTTTTTTAAGCATTTCTATTAAATTTGTGGAAAACTTGTGAAACAAAGATAAGGGGAACGACGCCACTGTTAGGCAGTCCTATGTTTGAAGAGATGTTAAATAAGAGCTGAACAGTGAACTCAATTCTGGTTAACCACAGGCAGAAGCAGTGCAAGCAGTCATCCCTTTTGTTATTTCCGTTTGAGGCCGAATTCCGTCCATCTCTTTGGTAAAGAATAAGAGATAAGCTCTTGAAGAGTACAACTGCTCGCCGTTCCGGCCATTTATTGGATCCACTTTTGGTCCATTTCTCTAATGGTTTCTAATAACGAGATATCATAACGTCTACACAAATATTAAGTGAAACCAATAATGAAGAGGAAGAGTACCTCTCAAACAAGCAGAGCATCAGAGCTAAGCACAGAATGCACTTTCAATGACAACAACAAACACATGGATTGCTATTTGGGAAAGAAGTCAAAATGCAATTTACATTTTTGGCCATTAAATGTCAGAATAGGAAAGTACTGCACAAGAGTGAGGAAGAGTCGTATGAAAAGTAGTGAAAGTAGTGATGATTTTTGTTTTGTCAGCCAATACTAAACACTATTACCAGAGATTCCATTAACGGTTCGCTTCAAAACTTTCAACACTTATTACAAAATGCAATGCATTATCAGTTAATGCACTAAACATTAATAAACAAAAACCTTTTTTTCTCGCAAAGTGTGTACTCAGTCTTCGGTGACAATCGCTTTTACCCTTAAAATCAAAGTCATCTTCTCTTATATGCCAAACATATTACCAAACATTAGTTGCATAAAAACGGCGAGTCTTTTAAAAATCAAACTTATTTTTCAACATTAAATTCTTATCATTGGTTTCTTTGGAAAATAAAAATTTGGAAATTTGTTGAAAAATTGGTTTAGTGCTGAGCTCTGGGCTCCGGTATTAATCTGAGTGACTCTTTTCACATGAGAAAACAGGCAAAATCATTAAGTTATTTCTCATTTCAATTTTGTTCTTTACTCAGTTTTTGCTGCCTTTATCTCTACCGATGTTTCACTTTATTATCTCTGAAATTAAGGCAACTAATGATTAAATGGTGTAATAGATATTGAAGTTCGACTAATGAGAGCCAACAGATTACTTCTCTATCGCTAAATAATCGACAAAATGGTTATCTAAATGTCATCTGAGACTAAATTATTGTAAAGTAAATATAGAAACAGTTCGATAAATGCAATAATTTAATAAACCTTATAAATGATGAGCCGATAAATGAGCCAAAAAGCTATTATCTCTTTCTCTTCAATCAGTATATCGTTAATAACGTTAGAGAGTAATGTCTTTTATGACTTTCAGCTAATATTTCAAATATTATATTCTAATTATGTTTTTTTGCGGATAAAACTGTTTTGTTAAACAAAACTTTATTAAATGAATACTGATTGATATCGAGCACATTAATTGATATAATTATGTTATGCTAAGGCCTGATAACAAAAGTCTTTTCAAAACTTCAAAATCAATTAAACTTTTTTTCTATTAAAACACGAAATTGCCATCAAATTATAAATTGAAATGAAGTTTCGAAATCACTTATAAAACACATTATAGACTGAGATATGAAATCAAGTGTTTTGTAATTCTGTTAAGAATTCATAAAATTCGTGATACTTTGATAAAGAAAATCAAATTTCAATCACTTTTTAATTGATTTTTGTTGTATTAATAGTTTTATTGTTTTTTGTTTTCAAAATATAATATTTCTTATGAGATGACAGCAGAGAATATATAATTAATCTAATTTACTCATTCGTTTCATTCAATTTTTGCAAAAATCAAATTTTATTAATAATTTTATGAATTAATTTTGATTTATTTGACGTTTAAAGCAGTCAAATGTCAGACTCCGCGCAAAAGTTTTGTTTAGTTTCCTTCAGAGAAGTTCTTATCATTTGTTGAATCGTTTGCTTTTTCAAGAATTTGGGTTTACATCAGATTTATTGCCGATTCAAGACTTGACTCTTAAGTCACATTTCAAATAACAAAACAATTCACTAATATTTTAAAACTTAGAATTTTATTTCTAATCTCAATTCATCGATAAATCTCGACTTTAATAAATGTTTTGTCAAAATTCCAACAAATTTCATAAACTGAATAATGAGAGTATAGCCAAGGCTATAAAGTGGACCGTTAAGTTGATTAGATTCAAGGAGCAATTTGTTCTTATGTTAATATTTAGATAAAACATGAGTCAATAAAATATTCCCATGCTATTACATTAAATCATATCATGGTCACTCACAAGTGGGAGCCAACACTTATGGAAATACCAGTAAATATGCAGAACAACAAAAATTCCGGTAAATTTTAATGAATTTGCATGGTTACATTAGAATTGGGTGAGACTCCAAACTCTAAAGACTACCTTTCCTTATGAAGCGGTGAAATATATTTCAAATTAGTTACGATTAGACACTAATGTCTTTAAAACTAAAATTAGTTTTAATTAAATTTTATATTTAACTAAATGTATAATAAAAACAATTATCAATTTTGAGGCAACAAATAAACCGACTTTTGTTTTGTTTTTATTTAAATATTTCTTATTTCTTAATTAACTTAAATGTATTTAAATTTTTATTTGTTCGCAAATTAAAAATATTTTACTCAATAAATATGAGAAACATATAAGAAATGAACAATAAATTCAATGACTATCATAATAATTCATTAAAACTCAGCTCACTTTAAGTTGTTTTTCATTCTTGTTAAAAGCATAAGAACAAGAGAGAGAGAGAGAGAGAGAGAGAGAGAGAGAGAGAGAGAGAGAAATCCTGAAAACTTTAGTTTTATATGCAGTAAACGTAAGCCACAAATTTTAAAAGCATTTCTAGAATACAAAAAATAAGAGTAAATGCATTGCAAAAGGGATGGAGAGAGAGGGAGAATGGGAGAGAAAATGGGAGAGAGAATGTGGGAGAGAATGGGAGAGAGCTATCAGTGTAACTAATCTGAAATGAAGCATTAAAGAGAAGGGAAAATATCCATTAAAAAGCGAACAAAAATAATTAAAGCCTAAGCCATAACGCATTTGATGTAAATTATTAGACATTAGACGACAGAATCTAATGTTTAAATTCTGTTTTGTTATTCAATAGACATAAGTCTTGTGTGACTGTCTTTCCCTCTGCTCTCCTCCACCGCCGCCGCAACGCTCTATTCTTTGCTTCACTGACGACCAGAATTCATATTCAGCTAATTTAATAATTACCTCTTCTCTCTCTCTCTCTCTCTCTCGCACTCTTTCTCCCCTTCCCTCCTCATTCTGTGCTATCAGTTGTTTAAACAGATTTATTACAGAAAATTTAGAGTTATTTGTTGTCGTTTTTACTCCATCTGTGCTTTTGTTCAGTTCTTTCAATTTAATGGTTTTTAGTGAAAATATTGACTGAAAAACAATCGAAAAGTTCTCTTCACTACTATTTCGGTGTATTTTTTGTCGAGAAGAGAATCAGAAAAAATTTCACATAAAATGAGATCAAATTGAGAGATAAGTACGCGTCAGATGTTTGCTCACAAAAACTACTCTATCAATAAAATCTAATTAAAATCTGTAGTCCTATAAAGACATGGATTAGAAGCTTATCTTCCGATCAAAAACAATAAATTTATGTCATTTTTAGCATTAAGTCAATGACTCCTCTAATATATTAAAATATTTGATGAAAATGTATTACCTTTTGAATCAATTGACGCAAATTAGCTATAATTTAGTTTTTATTTTTCTCTTTCATTAAAAGCCATTAAAATAAATCTGAGAGAAATTCTCCAAACTTTGTGTGAATTTCAGATAAAATATAATTAAACTTAATCTCAGCTTTTCTTACAAATAAAACAAAAAATAAATTTTTGCTCAAATCATGACATTTGTTCAAAACATTCTTATCTCAAATTATAAAACTCTTTTTGAAATTAGTTTTTCATTTTCTTCTTAACTGGAAATTCAAATAACACGACAAACAATCATTTGACTCGAAACTAATTTTTCTTGTTTTCCTTTAGCGACAAATATGTCTGAATTTAAAGTCTTTTAATATTAAAAAATATTGCATTTATTTCATCATTCATTTTATTGTTTCGTTTTTATTTTAAAATTTCATCTTTTTATTTGACTTTTAATCAAATATTTGATTTGGAAAAAAGATGAAACACCAGCGCAATAGTGAGCCGATAGTTTCCAGGTTTGTTTATCATTTAATTTCAATTTAATTGCAATTATTTTTTCGATTTTAAAGCCCTAATGATTTGAGTTTTATGTCTTATTCCGATTATTTGAGTATAAAATAGAATTTTGTCATTAAAATTGATTTCAATTAAAGCTTGAAAACTGTGTTACGCCATTCAAATTCCTAGATTGAGAGCAGATTGTCGTTGCATAGACCATGATGCTTTATTCAAATATTTGTTTAATCTGAAATCCTTTTAATTAGATTTATAATTCAGATTTTACTAATGGATGGCAAAGAGAGGAGATTTGCTCAAAACATTACTGGAATTGATAATCAATGAGTTTTGATGGGTGACTTTTCAATTCTAGTTAACTTCCCATTGTGGTCTATAAAGGCAACAAGCAATAATTGAGTAATTCCTTGATCTTCTTAAAATGTTAACCACAAAAAATGATTTTAAAAATCTAAAATCAAAGAAAATCAAAAAAGTTTCAGAAATGCGTTAATTCTGTCAATAAATATATTTTATCCGCACTCAACATCCCTGATCACACTGAAATCCTGGTGAATCTTAATTAAATTTTATTACTTATTTGCCCACATATTAAAAGATATCTTTAAAGAATGCCGATATCCTCCCTTACCCTCACATATGTTAAATACACCTTTAATAACGATAACATATTTGGGGTAATTTGTGGCACTATCTCCTCCCAGTCCTCAGCTTAAGATTGAAGCAAATTCTCTAATAAATTTTAGTGAATGATGTGCATAGATTTCATAGATCACTTTGAAGTGCTATTGGCCTTCTTGCTTTCCTCACATTATTTATTAAATTAAGCTGAAAAAATTGTGATCTATTAACAATTAGTGTCTTTTTTGGAGTAATTCTTAGAAATTATCACCAAATGATCTGATATTCGATAAGTTAAAGCATGAGATTTGCTGAACTCCTCCACTATTTTTCAAACTTATTTTTCCAGAATTACTATAAAAGGCATTAATTTATTGTAATTTACGATTAAAAGAATAAATAATTTGAGAGATATAGTGATTGGATACACATTTGCCAAAAGCCGCCTTTGAATGAGCAAAATGTGACAAAGAGTAATCCTTGGTTTAGTATTGTGATTGGGCGGAGCGATTTTTTAATCTTATATGATAGCCTACCCCCGCCCCCAACTTACCTGAAATTAGTTTGAAATTTGATGCGACAGAAATCAATTAA
>JAQIWF010001227.1:0-12839 GCA_034694965.1 Ceratozetes gracilis | reverse complement strand
TTGATATGCAATATAACCCGGATTTGAGGCGATGTCAGTGCTGTACACCTGAATGGAGCCGTCGGGCGCCTGATGTGCATAGGGGTGGGGATGGCCTAATGTGTAGCCGTGAGGATAGACTCCTAATGGCTGGTGAAGATGAGTGGCCGGAATGTACGTCGGCTGCTGGTTAGCCACCAGTCCTTCCAAGTATATCACCGCCGGGTTTGCAGTCCCTGTATATCAAAGACAACCATAACTTTAGTCATTCCCTCTTCAAGATTGAGGCCAACTCTCAAACCAATAAACTCATGCATTAGAGGAGAGGTAACACATAAATAGTGATAATTATTAGGAAAACAGCACTTATTTTGGCTCAGAATAAGTGAAAATCTATTATAAACTCAGGCTTTGAATAAAAGACTGAATAAAAGATTTGAATTAAATTCTAATAAATGTTTGAAATGAATGAAAACCAATACCAATGTGTGAGTGACTCAAACCTTGAGGAACGGTATGAATGTTATGCGCGCTCTGTGTCTGACCGGCAAACATACACGACTGCTGTGAGGAAGTGGAGGCCATTTGAGTGTAATCGTGAGCCACCTCTTCCTCATTGGCCACTTCCACAACAGTTGTGATTTGGTTGACAGCAATGGGCTCTGTCTTCATCTCATTCTCCTTATTCTTATTCCGTCCCTCCTTTAGAATGGAGTACTGCTCCTCCCAGTACTTGAGGTCACCGCTCACCCTTTCCACCAGTCCTTCGAGTCGTTTCTTCTCTTCCATCCTCTTCTGGAACTCCATGTCCTCATCAGCACCGGCTTCAGCGCAATGACAGGTCGCCATCGACTCCTTGAGCTTAGAGTTGGACGACTCGTATTCGCGTTTGAGTTTCAGCACAACTTTAATCAATTGCTTCGAGATATCAATTCGGGCTCTCATTGTCTTAACCCTCATAACCATCGACTGAATCAATTGCATCAATTCCTCCACTTGTGTCTCATATATCTTACGCTCCAAATCCAGGTTAAACTGATGGCTAATCTCTGCCGCCTCTGAACTAATCATCTCTTCGTCTAACTGTACGCTATTGTCATCTGCTTTGGCCTCTAATCCATGAAAAGAGATAATAACTAAGAATTAGATCCAAAAGAGAAGTCAAGAATTCAATCAAACCTTCAATTTTGGACTCAAGACTAATGTCGTCACTGTTTTTATTGCCATTATCTCCAGTGTTGTCATTGTCTGCATTTTGGGCGCCGTTGTCCTCATTGGTGGCATTGATGGCACCGATACTCTCTTTGAACTCCTTCTTCGCCTTCTCTCTGGCGATCTTAAGCATCGCTGCCCTCCAGTTAGAGGGAAGCCGTTTGACGCTCACATCAATGCATTTAATTAACTGAATTTTATCGCATTTATCCTTAAGTTTAGTCAACACTTCTTCAGTAGTGGCCAACTGTTTAGTGGCCGCTGTCTTGTCGTCATCGCTCTGGCACTGGCATAACGACCGGAGCTCTTTCAGTGAGTTATGACACGTCTCTAACTCTTGTTTGATATTTCCTGAGCCATAAAAAGACATAAAAAAGACAATCAATTATCACATGAACTCGATTTGAGACAATTAGTGGTAAACAACCCAAACATCTGTTAAGAGGGCTGGCGATGGGTGTCGGCCCCCAATAGACACTTACCCAGAATGTGTTTATGCTGTCCAATGTGTTCGTACTCATCGATGAGTCTGTCCAACACCTCATACCTATCGTTAATCATTTTCGTGAGTTCTTTGAATAACTTCTGAGTTGAGGTGAATCTCAACTTAAAGGGCAACTCATTTATGTTGTCCGACACCTCTCCCGACATCATCGATGATATTAACCACTTTTGACACTAAAGATAAAGAGTTGGCTATCAGTTGGCGTTGAGTTTGTGTCCAATGAGTAGATAATAGTCCACTGTTTGTGTCTTCAGTGCCGCGAGTTTTTCGTTTGTATTTTCGCAAAAATATCAGCTTTTAGTCAATTATTTTCTGTGGTCTATAATCACAGTAATTATGCGCTAATCAGCTGTGGTTTGTCTACAAGTTTTAGTATTAAACTGTATTATCGACAGCCGCCATAACTGAGTCTAATATCTGTAATACAGTCGACACTCGTTATAATTACAGCAAATGAGTGATTTGTGGCAAAAAATAAATTATTTCCTCGATAATTGAATTGTTTCTTACATTAGATATTTTGATAATTAAATTTACATTTCAATCATTCAAATTTCACCTAGATCACTTGATTGAACCAATTTAAATAGATGATAAAATAAATTATAAGAGTTGGCCATTGGATTTAGGTCTTTTACAAATTCAATTTTGCAACACCACGTTTGGGCCCTTTACATACGTACCATGCACACAATACCCTGGTATTCACTATCAAAAGGGTCCAAATAATTCATATCAGAAATAATGTGAATTTGAAGGCATTGGTCAGCAGATCATTGAAAGCTAAGGGAACCGACATTTGGTGCTGTTTTGAGTGACGTGTTTTATGTCACCCCTTCCCTAGTGAATCTAGTCATTGATTTTTTACCATGCATATTCGGTATGCTAGCATATAATTATGTAAATTTGATGCAGTACACTTCGATTTTATTTTAATATTTATTGTAATAGCCTTGAATAGATTTAAAAAGAGACCTTGGACTAACAGATTACATTTGCGCACATTGATTGACAGCTTAATGGTGATAATAAATTGTCTTGGAAACTATTCAATTATTGATTAGGTGTTAAGAAACGATCTAGATAACAAATAATTTTGTAATTGATCATGTTTTTAATTTAAACCTTGCTCAATTTAGATACCCGTTCAGTTCCTATCCTGTTCTATAGAGTTAGTGAATAGTTAAACCATGAAATAATTTAATAGTTGGCCATTTTGTGCTTGTTTAAAAATTGTTCATGATTTAAAAATTGCTAGAAATAATCTTTGATTGCATGGTGTCTTGAATTGACAAGTGGACAGTTGGTTGTCCGAACATCATTTGATTGGTCCAGAATCTAGTTGTGTATACCAGGCATCCGGTCTACGGATTATTCTATGGAGTATTACACAGAGCATATTGAAAATTCCAAAAATCTTTTGCTTTTCCTCTTTAGCCCATTCCTCCATCTTCAGACTTGTTATGATTGCAGCTATGGCTATCCCCTGAAAAATGCAACATGATTATTGATTTATCCCTGCTAGTCTTTTTGAGATATTTAAAAATACATTGATTAAACTCTAATATCACCTTGTCATTTAAATCTAACTAATTTAGCAATGCAATTTCATTAAAAATCAACCTTGCTTCCTTGGTTTAGGTCTAACTCTCTAAAGCTACCCCTTCCTATTGACCTCTAACCTGGATCTCACCAAAACCAAGTAGAGTTCAAACTTGATTATTAAATTATCTTTGCTAGTTAATTTTTGACATATTTTTCATTGAAAAAATACATTGACTAACCTCTAGTTACTAGAGTCTAGTATCAACTTGTCATTTAAAATTTAACTAATTTAGCAATGAAATCTAATTAGAGATCAACCTTGTTTTGACTGAAGCCACCCCTTCCTATTACCCACTAACCTGGATCTTACAAAAACCAAGTAGAGTTCAAACATGTATTTAATGATTGAATACTTACTGCGGCTAAAGATATGGACATAACGACAATAAAAGTCAGAAGATTTCCACAACAGCTTCTCATCACTCAAAACATCCAAATTGCAATCAAATCAAACAATTTTCTGCTCGATTATTGACAATTCAATTCATCCTTCAATATATTGATTAAAATTTGAAAAACAATTCTGTTTTTCGTCAACTGTTTATTCAAAATAAATTTGTATTCATTTGACTCAAAGACAGAATTCAATTCTCATAACACATATTCTGAGCCAATAATTACAATATTAAAGTGTTTGATAGCAACCAATCCCGAGGAAAGTTGTATTTATTGCTGGATTACAATAATAGTCAGCACAACCGCTACAATTTTATCGACTTTTCCCTCGAGAGTGGAATTCCTACGACTGTTCAGTGAAATATTGAATCACAATTTAATCACTTTTTCTTAACGTCAGCACTAAGTTATTTGATATGTAATTATAGAACAATTTACAAGAACTTTTAAAGTGATCTAGATCATTCTCAAGTCGTTTAATTTATTAGATCATTCGAATTCAATTTAAAAGTGGTATTAATTTGATTGTTTCCTGCTTAAAACAATTGTCTTACTTTATTAGCTATGTCATTATTTTTGCTATGTTAACCAAATATCCTTATAAATTACCAACCTAATATAAATTATTAATATAAATTACCAAATATAAATTTTATTGTAAATTAACATGGTGTTTATTCATAAATAGCTTTTTTATCACAGGTTTTATTACAGCTTTTTTTTATTTAATTAAATTTTTAAAAAATGTTCTTGCTCATATTGGAAATATCAAGTTACAAAATCAAATCTAATTTAATTTAATTGTAAATTAAGCCTGCTCTTATAAATTCAAAGGTATTAAATTAGTATATCTAGTGCATATTAAATTTTAAAATATTAAATATAAAATTCAAAGTTGGAACAAGAACAAATTTTGAGAAAGTCTCCCCGGGATTGGAAATATATTACCTTTTTATTATTTTTATCAAAATCCTTAAAAAGAAACAAGATAAATTAACATTCTAGCCAAATTTATAGAGTACCTAGTCAACTTTATGTTAAAGAAAGGTAATTCAAGTCAAACCAAGAACAAAATCCTTGCAAAAACAAAGTTATTTGACTAAAATGACTGCGACTTCATAGCCATTAAGAAACAATTTAATGGCAATTCATTCGCATCGCATTCAAAATAATAGCACCAAAACTAATTGCAATTGATTTACATCTTAATAAAAATGTCATTTTAATGTACCACTAATGAATCTTGCTAATTTATTCCACTAATGCTTACTAAAAATAGTCCAACAAATTGTTTTAAGAGTCTTACGAATGAAATTTAATTATGAAATTTGAATAAAAAGCTTTTTAAGGAAAAATTTCATTAATACTTTTACGCCGGGATTTGTAGAGCTACTAATTAATATGTTTTACCAAGAATAATTATAGCCAGGTATGAGCAAGGTTGATCAATCCTACAGGGTATGGGTGAATTTGCTAAAATATTTAGACGCTTAACTAGGAATGAGCAAGAGGGGGAGGTTTAGCCAAAAATACCCCCTAGTATTTAAAACCTCGATAGTTTTAGTGTTGGTTAATAAACGTAAGGTTAAGAGTTTCAAAATTGTAGGGGGGATATTTGGCAAATTTTCAAATTCTAGGGGGTATTTTGGCTAGACCTCCCCCTCTTGCGCATCCCTAATTAAGCAGTGCTTTTTGAAAATCCTTTCTAATCATAATTACTCAGTGAAGTCTTAGTAATTAGCTTAGAGTGCATTTATACAAGATAACATTAATTTAGATGTTTATACACTCAAGACATTCACCTTTTTCTCAGTGAATTCAATTGAATTTATTGTAAATTAAAGTAAAAACCATTTGTTTATTCACTTCTTTTTGTGCCTAAATTGCGATCGATTTACAGTCAGGAAGTGATTTAAGCGACACTTTCTAATCAAAAATATATGTTTGAAGTGAAAGAAATTCTCATAAAACTATAGCCAAGAAGTCTGTGAACTGTGTGGGCGTTATAGAGATCAGTACCACCAATATATTATGGATAGAGGAAAATACCCTGGCATTAAATATTAAGCCCAACTGCTTGGGTTCTAATAAAACATTTTCATCGATCATTTAAGCCTAAAGTTTTCTTTTCTCTTATGATTAATGATTAAAAGCAACACAACTTTTTTTTGCAGTTGCCAAGGTAATTGGCCAAGGTTGCCAACTTATTCTAGCAAATTCTATGGTCAAAATTCAATTTTATTCCAGAATATTTAGTAGAGAATTCATATTACATGAAATATAGGTCTCTAAATTTTACTGGATATTAATTTAAAGTTAGCAAGGTTAGACAATGGGAGGGTTATCCATAAATCACCTTATCATAACCACCTAGCTCAAAGATTTTTGAGAAATCCCTCTTTGATTTATCATTAAATATAATATTAAAATCAAGATATAAAGTGTATATTTGTTTGGAAATTGTCCACACATTCCTGGCTATACCTAGAACCTATCTTGGCTAACCCTGATAATTAGTAGACACGTGTGGGTAAAAAGAATCGAATGAAAAAACAAAGGCCTTAATACAAAATAACTATTTTTATGAATAATTTATAACTTCTCTCATATTATACCCCAAATGAATGCCTGAATTATATTCTTATATTCGACTCCATATTAATCATTGATTTAAATAATTTGTTTTATTTGAAAATCTCGTGTTTTAAGTATTCAAATGTTTTTTTTATCATTTAATGCAGGAATAGATTGAAATGTATTAATGATTGTTTTGTTTCTTTTTGTTGTTGTTGCAAGAGCATTACTGATACAAATGTAATGTTCGGGTCATTGAACTGATAGAACTCGAGTATTTAGGAAATCATTCTTCAAAGAAGAGATTAATGACAGATACTAATGGCCTTTATTTCAATTCAAAGGACTGGGTTAGCCAGGCAAATTGTCAAACGATACTTAAATTGCACCTGCTGGTTTTAGAGCCATAATTTATTTCCTTGACAATCCTTTTGTCAACCCCTTGGTATTCCCCGAAAATTGCTTTTCGTTTAATAAAGTGAGTCATCTTTATATTGATTTTGAAACTCTATGCAAATTAAGTCAAATTGATTTTTCCTCGGTTCAAATATTTTCCGTCAATATAACCAAGTAGGTCCTTGATCTTACAAGATCATCCAATCATACACTGGTAATTTTAAGTTGCAAATTATCAAATCATTAACCTAGAATGAATTTATATTTAGAAATAACTTGAATAATCTTGCTATTAGCTTGTCATTACCTTGGTCATGGCTAATCTTGCAACACTTGATGACATGTCTGGTAAATAATTCGTTTCTTTCTTTACACAATAAAAAGACTCAAATATCGAGTTCACTCTTTAATGGATAAAATTTTGTTTACATTAACCAAATGTTTCCAAATGAAAGACTTCTAAAAATTGATTTCTTGTCTTAATTTTCTCTTTTTATTAAATTAAAACTTAGGAAACATTTCCGAGAATTTTATTTCTCAATACATTTGTTACAATTGACTGAAATCCAGGTCTAAAAGGTTTACTCAGAATATTCTACTCTTAGAAAATCAATACAAAACACTATAAAAACAATACAAAAGTAGTAAAAAGTGTGAGAATTATGTGATTTTTCAAAAGAAAATTACATTAAAATGCAATCAAAGAGTGTTTTATTTCTAAGAATGAAATATTATGTTTGCAACAGATTTTTACCAAAATCCAGATTAATGATCTATCAACTTTTTTTTGTGTTGACTTGCAAGCTATTTAACTGTTCAGATAAGCCACTTTTATTATCAATCAAATTAGTGATGCTCAAGGTAGTGTCTGTTTTTATCTATTCTATGCTTAGAATTAAGAATGTTTAAGATTGCTAAGATAGTGAAGATATTTAAGAATCTTAAATTAAGATAGATAATTCTATTATTATTATTATTATAAATTTGCCTACCTCATTTTAAAAAGCTTTCTATTTAATTAAAATAAGCAATGTAATTCTTCTACAGATTAGGATCAGGGTTAGATAAAACGCAGCCTTTCCCCTGAGCATCACTGAATACAAATCATTAGACATAAGCCCAGGAATCAAATGGAAATTATTTGTCATAACTGTTAAGTTAAGCTCGAGTTTAGGCATAATATGTTTTGACAAATAATAATAAGTTTGTATTTAAATTAGAGAACAATTAACCATGTTTATATTAATGAGTGTAAGTTCCTTGATTAACTTTCTATTGTGTTCTTATTAAGCTCATAGATATGTCCACAATTAAATATGTCTTCGTTGATGGTCAGGTGAGTAATTGACCAGAGTAAATAAGGTGAGCAAGCTTAATAAAAAAGAAAGGGGATCTAAATTTTCTAATAGGTGGTTCCCGCGCCCACCCATAATATTGGCATTTCCTTTTTGATGGTTTACCTGAGTTTATCAAACTTGATTGATGAGAAATAAGGGACGGACTCATTTGAACATGATAAAATAGATAAAGTAAAATGAGTACTTAATACCTAATCTACCTCATAATAATTATTGCTAGATTAAAATCACTATGAACAGCCCCAATGGGGCATCAATGACAACCCAACTGAGCTTGCTATTACCCTAACCCTGACCATCCCCCGAATTGTGGACAAACTTGATTTTTGGGCTAAAATTTGGTTTAAATAAAACAGTTTCTTAAGTAAATTCAAACTGAATTTGATTTCACAAAATGTTTGCCAACTCTAATGATCAGCCATTTGGCCACTGATTGGGTCGGACTCTAATGGGAGGCCTCTGTCCGGACTGTTGTTTGTGTTTGATTTGCTCCTTTTGATTGTCAGACTTTGTGAACGATCTTTTGATGTAAACTTTGCCATAAGTGCCCAAAAAGTTGCAAATCGATAGAAATTTCTTCTTAAAGTCCCTGGACACAAATTTATCCACCTGGTTCTTCTTAACGATCAAATAGCCCGCAGTCAATATCTATTTGTAAATTCAATAAAACGATTCCCAATTGAATACAATTTGAAATAAAAGAGTTTCCAATGGAGTTCAGGGATGGCCAAGGGGTGGGGGTTAGTATAAAACCCCCTAGACTCCAAAATTTGCAAATTAGCCCCTCCCCCTAGGGCCAAATTTTTTTTGAGATGGTATATTTTAGGATTTTTTTTAAATAAAAGCTCTAGGGGAGTTTCTATAGCTCAAACTTAAATACCCTAGAGCTTAGGACCTTGGCCATTCCTGGATAAAAATAGTTAACAAATTTTGATAATATGAATAAATAGAGAGAAAAAAAAGATAGAAATAAATTCAATGAGAATTCAAAATGAATTGAAAAAAGTTTTTCTAACCTTACGTTTCAAAATGAAGTCAATATTTCATAATTAGGTCCACAATTGCAATGCAATAAAATATACTTGTTCATATTATCAAAAATGAGTATGTTAATAAAAAAGAACTACATTGCTACTAGGTGAAAAGATGAATAATCGGAACTAGAGTTTCATCTTTTCTTCTATGTTATCGATAACATCTCTAAAATACTGCTGAAGACTTTCACCCCAATTATAATTAATGATTACCGTTGCCAGCAGTAGGGACGCCACAAATAGGGTGCAACAGGCACAGGTCGAACAGGAGCAGCACATCCTCACCACTCTTGAGCTGAACTGTGGATTCAGTGTTGAGCGTTGGGACAGACGTATCGCTTACGTGAGCCAAGAGTCGAAACAATACCTGAGATGTGATTTGCAGTCACTTTAGAAAAGCCACGCAAAACAAGACTTTCATTATATGGTTGAGTCGTTTATTTCATTTAAATAAATCAATATATTTAGAGTCGAAAAACAAATGATTTATTCTGAGCTGAGAAAATCCAATTTTCCACGAGTAAAATGATCTTACTATCAGCTATTAGCCAATTCCCACACTTATGCTATCAAATTTTCAGCCTTAAAAGACACTTTCCCGCAACACTTGTCGCTCAGCACAGCACAGAATACAAAGAGTCAGTCCTCTCAGAATTGTTGTTTCATTTGCAGCGAAACGTTAATAAAACGGATGAAAAGTAAACGACAGGAAAATATTAATTCATTTGTTGAATATTATAATAATTTTTTTTCGGGTGTTTTCCCTTTTATGTAATCAACAAAAAGCTGTAAGAAATGTATCGATTTGTTTGAACACTAGAAGCCGATCCAAAGCACAGCCACTTTTCACTATCATTTTGCATAAAAATGATTAAAGAATACTATAGTATCAAAAGCACAGCCGTTTTAATGGTGTGCCGAAGAGGAAAGTCAGATATAATTCATACAACATTTCCTCTTTTATATATACCTTTACTTCTGAGCCGAAGATTGTTTTCATTACTTCTTTTTTCATACATTTATTGAGTTTTTTGTGTAATAAATAAAATGATTGCTAAGTAACCAAACAATAGCCATAAGACGCGAATCAATGACTCGTTGAATACACCGATCAATTCAATTGACATTAAATGAAATTTTATTCAATCTCTTGACCAGAGATGACCAGAGAGTCAACACAAATATAGGATTGTAAACAGGGATGCCCAAGGGAGAAAAACCCAAAATACCCCCTAGGGATTAAAAAAATTGCCAATTATCCATTAACTGACCCACTAGCATTAGCTGATCTTGCACATTCCTAATCTTAAATAAAAAAGAACACTCTATAATTTTTGCCTGATACATTTTCTTTTGTTGCAAGTTAAATTAAAATTAAAATAATTAAGTTTCAATTATTTCCAGGGTAATTATTAATTTTGAGTCTTTTACCTTGACAATTTGGAGATTTAAAGGTTATATCACTAAAAATAAACATTGGCTAGACAAAATGTCAATGCTTTTAAGGAATTATCATGGTTATTTTATAAACTCCCTGAAGATCTGGTGATTCCATTTAAAAGCTCGAAGATTATGGGCTTTGGAAAGGATTTTCAATTTCAGTGCCATTTGAAAGTTCAATGATAAATCTATTTTAAACAAGACTTTGATTAAAATTATAGCCAAGAGTCATTCTGAATAAAGTAAAAAGTTCATTTCTTTCAAATACATTAACCGAAATTTTCCATTTCACATTTAAAATTAAAAAATAACCAAGGTTGAATTGACACGAACTCTATTAAATTTTAATTATCCCAGATATTAATTACAAATTATTTTACTAATTCTTTTAAATTATCTTATCTTGTTAATTACAATATTTCTTAATAATAATTAACTATGCTTAAATAAAGATTAATCATCATGAGCATCTAATCTAATTAAAAGTGTGCGTAAGATCATAAATTTGATTTTAATCACATTTATATCAAGTTAACCTTGGTAATCACTTATCTGTGAGAATTCACAGAATAAAAGGTAATTTCAAGAGAATTGTTATCTTGGCTTAAAATTCAATTTTATTAAAAGGCTTTTAAAGAGAGTATAAAACAATTATTCGCATCAATAGATACAAATAGTTAACAAGGAATCTGATCCGACACACTCCAGATGTCATTCGAATTGAATAGTGCACAGAATAGCACAGAATGAAACAGATTTAGAGCCCAGAATTGTTGTGGTCTATAAGCGCATGACTGTCGGCATTGCATTAAATATAAGCCAAAGTTTGGAAGAATACACATCTTCTCAAAGACAGTGGCGTAGCCCTGAGCACAGCACTGGCTTCTGGGCTCTTTCACCACCGCTCTATCCCTGAGTAAATGACTGTATATATTGCGTAAACCTGTGCTCTACTCATACCTATTCTCTGACAGAGTTTAGGGCCACAAATCGATAGATATTTATATATAAGGTCTGAGCAAAAAGCGTGGCATCACATTGACTCTGAACTCGACTCGTATGCTGTGCTCAGTGTTTACCAAAAGAGGCAAAAAATTCATATATAATATACTGAATATTATTAGCAAAATATAACCACAAACTCAGACACAGAATTCAATGACTCAATACTTGTTTTCATAATACTATTTGCGGC
Source organism: Ceratozetes gracilis (assembly GCA_034694965.1). Lineage (NCBI taxonomy): Eukaryota > Metazoa > Arthropoda > Arachnida > Sarcoptiformes > Ceratozetidae > Ceratozetes > Ceratozetes gracilis. Next base: position 1,145 of record JAQIWF010001227.1, on the reverse strand, counting down.
CAAACATATGATTAACTTAATACTAATCGCTCTGATAGTGTTCCTATTGATGTGAGGGGAAGGACTGTTCAACACTACCTGTTCCCCAATAATTGGTGTTTAATATTAACTGTTGAAGAATCGATTGAATTGTATTGCAATTGATTTTTAATAATTGTTTTGTTTGTTTGCCTCTCATTTCAAAACGTGAGACAAAGCGTTGAATTAATAATCAGTTGTTTTTCTTCTTCTTCTTTGTTTCAATCGACAAATTCAGTGCTAAAACAAACAGTGGTTTGACTGAACACAAGTGAAAATCAATCCAAAGACTGACCAATCGATTGGTTTCACAATTTTGTGTTGACTCCCGAAAAGCACTGAACGGTAAGTAATTCCAAATATATTTGTTTTTGTCCGCCTTTTCTGACTCTAAAACCTGTGCTATTGTTTGCCAATACCTGTCCTCTCGTCTCAATATAACAATTCAATTGTCATGTTTGGCAATTTGCAAATCGCAGTGTAAGCTTGCTCAAATGTACTTTCTATTAAGCTATTTGACACATTTGGAAGATACAAAATTTACCATGTCAATATCTTTTGAATGAATAATAAATTCGACTTGTACATAATGTTAAATTATTTCGCCTTGATCCGGTTGCATGAATAATTTATGGAATATCCTGAATAATCCTAGCTAAATATTTATATTTTTGCATAATACCAGTTAAAATAAATCTTATTAAAAAATAAGACCTTGATGATTTAAAGTGATTTAATCTGAGATTTCCTAAATTATCATTAATAAAAATGAGCAAGCACATAATAAGTAATCTTGATCGTTAAATATATGATAGACTACTGAAAAAGAGGGATATTTAGCAAACATATTGAAAGAGAAATTGTTTCCAAACACGAAATTATTTCATGAAATGTGAACTAATTCTGTATTCAAACCGCAATTTCATTCAAATTGTTTATACATTTAAATAACAGTAATTTTGGTCTGAATTTACTGTTCATTCAATTAATTTATTCAATAGTTATGTGACTAAAACTCATTAATCAAAGCAATTGGCAATTGTCTCGATTCTCACAATCAATATCACGACAAAATCTTGCATGCTTCAATTAATGAGCATGCTGAAAATGGTTTCATATCAGCAGAT
>JAQIWF010001226.1:0-12848 GCA_034694965.1 Ceratozetes gracilis | reverse complement strand
AGTTTTCATCTGAATGTCATTCGTTGTATTCTCTCACAAAATAAGATAAAATGTTGAATAAACTCCAATTAAAACTAAAATTAAATTTTTTAATCGTTATTCTGAGAAAAATTGAATCAATTCATAGCTGAAGGCAAACATAGTTTGTCTCAAAGCAATCATTTTATTGATTTTTTCTCCTACTCTTGATGTTCAACAACTGAGTCAATTGAAGAACTATTGTCTGTATCCATAGTAACACCCATTTGGCCGAAAACTCGATTGCATTTCTATGCAAAGCAGCACTTATTCTGTTATTTTCTTAGGGCTTGAATATCAAATTCAAGTTATATAAAGGCATTCACTGTTTATTCAAAACTAATTTTCTCCGATAAGATAACACAAAATATTGATTCAATTTAACACAAATTCAAATGAATATAAATAAGAAAACTTTCATTTCCTGATTGAAAAATAAAAATGAGACCTAAATATAAATTAAAATCTTTGCCGATATTTATAATTATATTGATATGAGGTTTAAAAATAAGTTTTTTTATGGACTCCTTGTTCTAATCCATGAAAATTAATTCAATTAATTGACTCCTTATATGACATCCCAATGGAGTTAATCAAAGCAACTGATATAATGTGTAAATGAATGCATCAAATATTCAATTCATGAATTTATTATAACTTCTTATTTATTATTATTTCTATAATTCGTTAAATATTCTGATTTGTGTTAAAAATATTGAAATTTTCATAAAAGTGTTTAAAAAGTTGAATACTCTTTAAAAGGGTTAAAAATGAGTTTTTTTCTCAAAAATTTGTAATTTTAAGGCAATTTTGACAAAAACACAGCAATTATTATGAATACTATTATTATGAGTAAAGCCTATGAAAACGCTTATAATTATCAGATATATAATACAAATGACTAATAGATGTAATGACCCGAACCTCATACCGAAACAACTTTAGAGTTACGTTTGTTTTCGAGGAGACATTCGGTGGTCTTCTTCTCCCAAAATGAAAAATTCTTTTTGAAGTCCTTGGAAGTGGTTTCCACGGTCTCCGAGAATGACTTTTCCCGCTTCTCATCAATGGTCTGTTTTTCAGACAACAGACTGGAGAGCAGTTTCTTTCCCTTAAGTAGATTTGAGGGCAAAATGATTGGCTGAGAGATCACATTCTTATTTGACTTATTCGATGACGAGTTTTGTTGATCGAAACGGAATCGATTAGAAGAAGTCCTACGAACCCGATTCGATGGCGGAATATTCTCCTTGAAGTTACCATCAGTAGAGTACGAGCGACACAATGAGGTCAGAGTCGGTGTTGTCTGTGTCACCCCTTCTTTACTTTTTGTCTTCTCCACGTCTTTCACCAATGATTCCAATTCTGGATCGTTGCAGAGCTTTTCGAACTCATCCTTCAACTGGTGGTCAGAATTATTGATTTCTTTGATCACATTGAATGCCATTTCGTCGATACACTTATTGACCATTTGTTGGTCCAAAGCGTTGACATCTTCGAGACTTTCCAATTGTTTGTCTAAGTCTTTGTCAGTCTTTGTCTTCACTTTTTTGTTTTCGAAATCACTTCCCGTGGAATCACTTCTTTCTTTACGCTTTTGTGTGAACTCATCGGAGTCAATGTCAGAGCTCTTGGGATAAAAGCTGTTTTCACTGGACAGGGATTGGAATTCATTTTCACTTTGATCACTGCTGTAAACCATTTCCAGCTCTTTAAGAGCCATCGACCGCCTGTTTGAGATCTGATCCAACTGATGGTCGATGTCTTTCACTTTGGATATTAACTCAATTTTTAATTCTTTGATTTTCTTCTCTTCCATTTCAAGTTCTCTGAGTTTAGAAATCAAATTCTCGACGGTTTGAGACATTACTCTCTCGTTGCAGACAATCGACTGAATAATAGAGTAATTTAGTTGAACTTCAGGTTTATTTTGAGTCTAATTTTGTGGAATATAAGAGAAATTCATGAGAAGTATGACTAACACCAGAACAACAAATTATAATTTCATACGAGTTTTAGTACACATTAGAGTACAAGCATTCTGTTGGCAGACAATTAACCGGAGAACATATCATTAGGGAATTTTTTGCATTAATATAAGAGCACTCACACCGACCAAACTGTTCACTAAAGAGTTAACTTACATATTATGGAAAAGTTTAAATGCTTTGCACAGAGAGTGAGAGCACAGAGAGGTTTAATTCAAAGGCAAATCAAAACGCGAGTCTCTCTCCCTATGGTATTAGAGTCTCATAATATGAAAAGTTTATAAAATAGGTGCACCTGCTTATAGTACCTGAGCGCTAAAGAGTTGATACCTAAACACTAATCGCTAAACTGACAACTCAAGTGTTTGGACAGCCCCTGACTTTATGTATTGTCCTATAAAAACTGACGGCTCTTATCATCGAATTGAGCGAAAAAAGCTAAAAACTCAAAGCAATCAACAAAAAAAGGAAAACTTTGTTCTGTTCTTCAAAATTATTTGTCATTAAGTTTGACATTAAAGATATTGTAATAAAAGTTATGGACTCTTTTAGATACATAACAAATACTACTGTTTTTTAAGTGTTTTATTTTTAAAACGTATGCCATTCAGTCGTTATCATCATTTCTGAGCGAAAATTATTTTTTATTCACAATTTTGTAATTTATTTATATAAAAACTTTTGGCTTTTTGTTTGTCTCAAAAAAACTTTTTATTTATTTATTTATTATTTATTTGAAAACATTATTCAATGATAAATGCATTTAAATAGTTAATTATGTTCGAGGAGTAGGCATTCATTCACATTATTTTTAAGAGCTTTTTGTGAACAACACAATCAAAGCTCAACAGGATTTGAGGCGGAATACACCTTAACTTGTAGTTCAAGAGCACTCTTTTTAAGCCTTTCCTATTTTCAATGATAATTAGAACATCGGATATATTTTAAGGCACAGGTCTGGAGAGCTAACAAATGATCGCTTCAAACAACAGCTCAAAGAAAGTCTTCCCTCAAAGAGTATTAGAGCTCAGGTTTAACATCCTTTGGAGCTCTTCTCGAGTTTGTCCACCAAATGAACACATCTCTTAAGTTGAGGTCTGAAGACATGCTCTCATTAAATCGAAAACCAACTGCTCGTCAAAAGCAAAATATTCTGAGCCTTTTTTGAGAGCCAATGAATTATTTATTAAAACATCAATTTTTAGCGCAAAAAACTGTCAATTAATATACTTGGCATATAAAATGGCATTTTTCTAATTGACAGCTATTTTATTCATTTATCAAAAGCTATGATTTATTTCTGAATTATATTTTTACGATAATTTTATTAACTCTTATAGGAATTGAGAGATAATTTTTATGACATTAAAATTGAGTTGAAAAACAAAACTTTAGATGAAATACGTGAGACATTAATTGCTATTAAAATATTTGATTGAAAGCGAATTTCAGTTTCTATTCTGTTCTGATGTTCTCCAAAACCATTAATCAGAGGATAATATGTCACTCATTAAAGTTAGAGTCAATAAATATTTCATTAAAATAACTCGAATATCAACTTTATTATGAAAACTAAATATTATAATTGCAAAAACGGCAACACCGGGTCAAAGGATCTGGATTGAGGACCTGTGTATTGCGTATAACCAAGCTATAATTCATGAAAATTCATGAGAGCTTACAGTGAAAGTCAGGTTTGAAAGAAAATCAATTAACTAAAACTCGATTCAATAGAATTTCATTTTTCTAATAAATTCATCCATATTTATAGAATTGATTAGCCCTTGGTAATCCCTCATCAACCCATCCTTTTATTATTCTGGGTTCAAAGATTGAGGACTCGAGGAATTATTGGGTGTATTCCTGGCACAGGTATCTGTGTATCTAAATCATGAGTGCTTTTGATGGCCAATAAATTTGATTCGAGAATCAAAGATATGGCTTTTAAATGTCAGGCACCGGGTTTTCGAAGGTTAGTCCCGTCAATTGAGCCCTCACTCAGCCCACTGTCAACGTTGCATAAGATTATACTGGAATTCAATACATTATGCAATCCTTTATCTAACAAAACACTGCAGACGAGAAAGGAATTCATTCCAATAAAAAGGCATTCGAGAGATAAAATCATTTGATTAGAGAGAAAATTAAAGACATGTTTCCATTACCTGAATCGCATTAAAGACAATTTATTACAACTATTATCACTTGAATTCTGAATCAAATGTAATTTCAAATTAATTGATTTCAAACAGAATCAACAAACAGTTAACAATAAAATCAAATCAAAACTTATTTCAAAGGGTTTTTTCACAAAAAGAAGAGAAAATTGATTCACAATTCTGTAGAAATTCGTGTTTTAATAACTTTTCGCTAAAAACGTGAATGAAGTGAAGAAAGAAACAAAATCTTGTTTTTCAAGACTTTTATGCTTTGAATGGCATTGAATTAAAGCCTAACTATTATATCAAACCATTCAATGTTACAGAAGTACTGAAGTAGTCATTCAAATAAATGTCAAACAAATTCAAGAAACAAATAACTTTTATCTGTATTTCAATTAATTTGTTTAATAACAATATTTTCAGACACTGAAAACATATTGCATTTCAACACTTTATCGACACTATTAGGTAGTTATGAGTTATGGAAACAATTTTCATTTCGAAAGCAATTTAACGAACCATTAAATGGATGTTCACTTCAAAAGTGATGATTCATATGATCTAAGAAACAATTTCTCACTGAATCACAACTTCTTCGAAGAATATCTGCAAAAAAACGGCTTTGAATAGAAAGAGACTATTATTTAGCATAAAATGAAATCATAAGACAATAATTGCTATAATATATTGACAATCAATCAAATAAGACGTCGAAAGAATATACACATAAATAATATTTTCTCTCAATTGGTATTTACAATGACTTCTCTTTAAAACAAATAACTTTAACCTCAATTCAATCGATTCGAGAAACAAAAAGCTTTAAAATTAGAAACCAATGCAAAGCTATAATTAAAAGTAAGTAAAAAGCATAATAAGAACGGCACAGAATGACAAATATTTATAATGTTTGATCTGTGTCAATTAAACATTTTATTTGAATCATTAAAACTAAATGATATCAGATGGTAAAAAAGCAAATGAGCCAGCAGGTTATAAATTCTATATTTGATTGCAATGGAGTTTAATTAAACTTCTAACAAATCTTGTAAGAATGTATGCTATGTTTTGTCGTTTATCTCCACTTTGAGTGACAGCACAGATCAAACACTCGAGTTTGTAAGTTATCAATAAGTGATCAAGCTATCAGTTATCAAGGAGCAATCAATCTATTTACTCAATACTGCTTTCTTCCAACGGTTTCCGTTATTCAACATATTATTGGAAGTGATATGAAATCAATTATTGTTTATACAGACATTTGTCTCACGTATTACAGATCCAAAGTCTGAAACCATAACAAAATAATTCTTCCGTTGAGTGAAACATAATTGATAAAGAGTGGTGTGAGTGAGTGAGCAAGCACATTATTAGAGCACCAAACCGGATATCATTCGATAAGAAACGAGTCAAACAAACTTTACTTAATCTTTAATTTATCGCAAGAATTGGTCTCTAAATAATCGATTAGACATTTAATTACTTCAATTTTATCAAATTTTAGTGAATTATTGATCACTTAACCAAAATTCTACCTGCTCATTGATCAAACTGATCAAAGAGAATCTTTTAACCTAGAGAAGTTGACCCAGAGAGTGACCTTAATCAATCAATATATTGTCAAATATAAGCGGATAATACATTCTTTCAATTTAGAGCCAATCAGATAATCAACTTATCGTTCAATCACCTGAACTAGGCCTTTTAAAAACTTAAAAATAAAGTTGAATTGTAACAAGGACAACCCACTAATGGGATTTATTTCCATACCTTATCATCTCCTTGCTCTATCGTTTTCCACACCCTATTCGTATATTTTCACCTACCTAAGTGGTAGCAAATTTATCAAGCTTAAAATAATGTTGGTCAATTTGGTCAGTCCAATATTATAAAGGTAACTAAAATGATAGGGAATGGGAAGCAATAAGTTGGATAAAAATGGGCTATAAATGGGATATTAAGCGCTATCTTTCGTCTAATATAGTAAAGAGTGAGGAATGTTGTCTTGGAAACTGTGGAGAGTTTGTGGTGATCTGGTGTTGCATAAGATTTTGTGTTAAATCAAAATAAAGTTAAATAAAAGCATATTTTGTATAATTAGTGAGAAGACAATTGAATGTCTCAAACAAAGAAGGGGTCAGCCGTGGGGTCGACTGTAAAACAAGAGGATGTGATACAAGCGGTGATAATCGCCGACAGTTTTAACTCACGTTTTGCTCCAATAACTCATCGCAAGCCTAGAGTTGAGTCGATTTAATCAAATAAACAAATGAATTGTAGGACTAATACATGTGATCACTGTTTAGGTTTTGCTGCCGCTATTGAATCGACCACTTCTTGAGTATACTCTCGAGTTCTTAAGTAATGCCGGCGTCGACGAGACGTTTATTTTTAGTTGTGCTCATTGGCAACAAATCAAACAATTCGTGGCGTAAGTCAATCACCACAAGAAGTACTCTATTCTAATGCCAACAAACTCTTTGGCAATTGTTTCTATGAAAGCACTTCTCGTGACAGTTGTTTCAAACCTTATTTACTAATATTTGTGTCTCTTTTGTCACATTAAGAGAATCCGATTACATCACATCTAATAACTCAATGTCTGTCTCTGTTATCGCATCCGAAACATTTCAATCAATGGGTGATGTCTTGAGGGAATTGGACTCTAAAGCTATTATCAAATCTGATTTTATTCTTATTAATGGCGACTCCATCGGAAACCTCCCCCTCAAAGAGATTAGAGCTCAGCATAAGTCTGTCTTATATATGACTTTACGCTTAACTTAATTGAAAACTGCTTTTCGGTGAACAGAGCGAACAGACAAAGAGATAAGGGATGTGTTATGACAACTGTCTTCAGACGCGCTTATCCTCACCATAGGATTAGATCTATTGAAGACGAGTTCGTAACAGTTGTCGACTCAGAAACCAATAAAATACTACACTTCGAGCGGATTCTCAATAATAGAAAACTTCAAATACCTTTGGTTTGTATATAACTATATGTCAAACATATTGTCATCAAATTGTCTTCAGACTAAACTTCAAGAGAATCAAAGTGTGGACATTCATCATGACTTACAGGACACACACGTAAGCATTTGTTCAGTTAACGTACCGCCACTTTTTGCTGATAACTTCGACTATGAGACGAGGGATGACTTCATCGATGGAATTCTTGTTCACGAAGAGGTGAATGTCTTAACACTTTGAATAGATTGCAAGAATTGTTTTGTTTGACAGCTGTTGGGTAATGCCATATACGCACACGTCGTCGACACAGGCTATTGTGCCAGAGTTAGCAATATATCCAATTACGACAGGATTTGCAAAGATATGCTTCAGAGATACACCCATCCAACTGTTCCCGATATGCAGAACATGTGCACATATCAGAGACACAACATCTATAAGGAAAATGAAGTCCATTTAGACGTGTAATACAAATAATTCAAACTTTCATTCATTTCTTTTTCTAACAATCTTTTGAATGGAAATTATGTTTTAATTCAATTGCATTAGAGATACAAAAATTGAAGAAAACGTTGCCATTGGAACGGGTTCTTCATTGGGTAGCAAAACATTTATCACAAACAGTACCGTCGGTTCAAAGTGTCGAATCGGAAACAATGTCCGAATAGAAAACTCTTATATTTGGGATAATGTTGTGATTGAAGACAACTGTGTTCTTAACAAATGCATTATTGCAGATGACGTTCACCTCAAGTCTAATGTTGTGGTAAACGCCGGATGTCTCGTCTCCTATAATGTAATCCTTGGCCCAAACATTGAACTCAAAAAGTTGGCTCATATTTATTACGATCCAAACGAACAAAATGACAGTTTCGACAAATCAATAGTCGGCGCCGAAGGAAAAGGTGTTCAATACGTAGAAGAGAAAGATAATGACTCTGAAGAAGAGGAAGATTTTGTTCAAGAAATTTGGGGCGAAAGTGAAGATGAAAATGAAGACGAAGACAAATATACAACGAGTACCACATTCTCAGACACCTTATCCGATGACGAACGCAATGATAGTCCGCCCGTCGATGACCTCAAAGGTATGTAACCATAAATACTAAATGAATAGTCTTTTATACAATTGATGTGATAGTGTTCTACGACGAGGTGTACGACAGTCTACAGCGCGGTATCGACGAGAAAGTCAAGTGTGAAAACCTTATTCTTGAGATAAACTCATCGAAGTATAGCTTTAACTCACTTTTTCAGCGAATAATTCTTATCGTATATCTTATATTGTCAGACATGCCTACAATGTCCCTATGAAAGACTTGAATGCTCTGGTAATCAAAGCCATTCTTGACTTACCCGAGTGTGAGGACAGTTCCAGTGCTTACTTTTCGCGACTTAAGCCTACTTTAGACCATTTGTTGCCTTTAATTCGAAATTACATAAAAAGCAAAGAATCACAAAACGAGTGCATCACTTCTGTAGAGGAATATTGTTTACTGAATGACCAACGAATCACTTCTTTAGTCTTCGTTAAACTCATTAACTATTTGTATGACAAAGAAGTGATCAAAGAAGACATAATTCTTGAGTGGCATAAGAATCCTAAGCCGTTAGCAGAGTTTGACCTAGATGAACAGGAACAACTTAGAGCTCAAAAATCTATCCATGGTTTTGTCCAATGGCTCGAAGAGGCAGAGGAAGAGTCCAGTGATGAGGATTAACCACAATTAGGTTTGCATTCAATTAAAAGTTTGTAATGAATTAACATTAAAGCAAATTATTATAATTATGACTGAATTGCAGATAAAATACTGTATTTTTAAATCAATTTTATTAAATATAAAATGTTTTAATAATTACCAGTTCTTCAAAATTCATGACACAATTGATTGAGAAAACACTGAATTAAACAAATAATAGTTTAATACAATAAAAGTAATGAAATATTTGTCGCTATTGTTTGAGCTTTGATTCCGTAAAACAATTTCGAAAGTCGTTGACATCAATAAACATATACTAAAAATACAATAATTAATAACTTTCTCATAAATGGATGAAATTTGACAAAAACATGAATGACTCAAACATTTGGTTAAATTTATTATAATTTTCATACTTTTATTTGATATGATTTGCAGATAATTATAATTTCTATAATGAAATATAACATTAAAAATGTGTTGTAATGCAAAAGTTATGATAATTTGATGATTAAAGCGATAAAAATAACACAAAAACCGAATAACACTTAAATAGTTTTAAAAAATGTTTTATTTGTACATAAAATGAGACACAGTTTTGAGACAATAGGAAACAATTGTTTAAATTCTTTTCGGACAGAAAGACAGAAAACATTTAGAGATCACAAAACCGGAAAACATAAGTGACTAAAATATGACATTTATTTAACATAAAAATTACATTAAATATAATAAATTCCTTTACGTCGACAACACTGAGAACTACATAAGTGACTCAAAATAACACATTAATGACTGGACTCTTATATTTAGAACATGATTCTGGCACTAATCCCAACCCATCATTCCCCCGAGTAGACCCCCTGCGCCTCCCATACCAAATTTATTTCCTAGGAGCATTGATAGTTTACTCTTTATGCCCCCAAACCCTTTCATACCCCCTGTCATTCCACTGATTCCACTAATACCTGATATACCACTGATGGCTGGCATACCTCCAAATGATTGAGTTCCGAATGACGGAAAGCTCGAACCAAAAGATGGATTATTGAGGCCTTTCATTGAAAACATAGGAATTGTTGTCATAATTGGAATCTGAGGCCTAAAATTGGCCATCATTTTAGGGAAGTGTTGGTTTCCTTTCCTTATTTTTCTTTGGTCTATAGGAACACAAATTGTGTAAATGAAAGGCAACTCAAAGCAAACAAATTGTATGCAAACCATAGTTTTGTTCGCCGTATCCTTCGTTTCCATTTTGAGGAATCTGTGGTTCAAATCCATCATTTTGTGGTCTATTGAAGGGTGGGTTCTGTTGGTAACCATTATTTTGTTCGTAATTTATTTGATTGGTTTGTGCGTAACCAGAGTTTTGACTTTCCTGTCCATAATTTCCGGAGTCATCGAAATTAGCTTTAAAGACATATTTGTATAAATTGTCATCTCTTGGGAAACAAAGTCTTACTATTCTGTGGTAAAGCGTTACCAACAGCTGCACCGTATGCTGTGCCCAAATTAGCATCGTTTTGGAAATTCATTTGATTCTTTTGTCCGCCATTTCCATAAGAGGCCTCTTCTTGTTGGCCATACATCATAGGAGGTCCTCCAAAGTTGTCTTGTGGGTTAGGTTTAACTGCATCATAACTATTCTGATTAGAGGCATAGCTATTATCGCCATAACCGCCTCCATAAGCATTTCCACCGACATTATTATTATTGCCATTATTATAATTAGGAACCCTTCCCTCTCCGGGAATACCAGAGGAACCATCACCAAAAGCCTGATCACCACCACCTCCCCCCTCACTATATCCTCTTTCACCCGTATTAAAGCCATTGTTAGGACTTTCCAGAACCTTTGAAAGTGGGACCTGATATCAAAGGAACGAATCCAACGATTATTAAGAAGTTTTGCTTTTATTTAATGAATTGACCGAAAGTCAGACCTTTATGTAAACGATTTGTATTTTCTTTGCTTTACTGCCCGGACTTCGCACTGCATTCGTGTATACATTCTGCTCGTCATTGGATTCGCATTTGACGACAACGCCGTAACAGAGGATCAGTGCTATGGACCACCTTAACTAAAATGAGTAAAGTGTTAGCCTTTCTCCTATACTTGCTTTAATCAAATATGCATTTAATTAATGAATTATTTAATATTTAAATTCGCGGAATATTTTTAAATTCTTTATTATATGGTTTTATTAATAAATATTCATAACTATATATATATAATTATACATAACTAAATTAAGACTCATTGTGCATGCTTAATTTTTCTATTATTTTCTGCCAAAATAATAATCTTAAATAAGGGATCTTCCAGGAAATGGTACTAATTTGGGGACACAAAGAGTCAAATCCAAAGCAAGAATAGACACCATTTGGTTGTGAAAACTTAAAATTTGGTTAAATGTGACACAATATGAGTGAATATCACAAATGACATCAATTCTGAATTAATAGTTTTGTTTTTGTTAACTCATTTTAAACCGATATTTATATCTTTTAAGCCTTTATTCTAATTTCCAAAATAAAAGACACAAAAACACACTCTCTTTAAAAAAAAGTGCTGAATATTCACTAATTTACTACATTTCGACAAAATGTTTCATTTAAAATGAGCTCAAAAATTATGCTGATCACTGAATTCCAATTCAGCTTATTTATGCTAGATCCTTATAAATCAAGTTCGAGTTCTGCTCCTCTTCATGTCATAGAAAACGATTCCGATTAAACTAAAAATGTTTTGTATATTATTTTTTTTTATATTTCACTTAAAAGATTTGAATCGATTTAGATTATCATGCTCATTGCCACAATGAATCTAGTTAATACAAAGCGAGCATGAATAATTCTTCTCATTAAAGAAAGTAATTTACACTCAAATAAGATCAAAGGTATTTAAATGTGAAACGTGTATCGATGCTTGTTATTAATATACATGCACAAACACTTGCTAGCTCATTAATTTACTCATTAAAGTGCACTTTATTTAGGAAACTGCGTGATACTTGTACTCGATTCAATTAATTTTGTTTAAGTGTTTTCAAATCAATTTGATTTTGATATTAATTTGAATGTCAATCGAGTAAAACGACTCGAAATCAGGTGTTTTTCTCAATATATTCACCGATTGATTAATCACTTGATTACTATTTGTCCAAACATTCTATGCTTTGATTTCTCAAATCAGAGTTCATTTCTCTCTCTAATTGAATAATAAAACCAAAGATTGATTGCCGAAAGAAATCCACACAAAACTAATGATTACGGATGGGTTTAACATCAAAATTGAAATTCACATTAATTGGAGCGACATATTTATCACACTTTTTGTGATAAGGGAGGGGAGGGGGAGAGAGAGAGAGAGAGAGGAAGAGAGCCCTGACAAGTGATAAATTAATACCTTATTTGGTTATAATTTATATACTAATTGTTATTAACTTAAATCCGAGGAATTGTCGTAATTTCCATCACTGGGTTCAACACTTTGAAAGTCAGTCAATTCAGCCCAAATTTATCCTAGATCGTCTGCCCTTAAAAAATTGTCTGACTTTTGGTTGGAAAATTCAATTTTCATGCGTTTGTCAAATAATTCTCATTTTAACTAACAATTATCATAACATAATTAAGAATAATATCCAGGATATATTACTAAAAAAGGATTTCAATCAGTTTAAAATTTAAATGACTTTACTTTTGAAAATATAAGCATAAATTGAATATAAATTTTTAAAAGTTAATAATTATCACGAATTTAGTGACTATTAAATTATAAAAACTAATGGATTTATATTATAATCTTTTAATTTGTTTAATCAAATGCTTATGAAATAAATTTTTGCCAAAATTATTTTCAACGAAATAGTCATTAAATACGAATATACAGTATATTAAAAAGTTTTAACATTTTATTAATATTTACTTAAAAGAGACCACTATTTAAACTTGCTACTTCTGAGCTATAAAACCTAATTGTGCACTGAAGTAGGCTTTAAGTGATT